>OU426860.1:6478640-6508640 GCA_911387685.1 Dolichovespula media
AACGCTTATCTTTGGTTTGTTTACCATGTCGCTCCCCTCTCTCACTCTATCCTTTATCTCTCTCCCGATTCATCGTCCTCGTACTCTGACTCATTTCTTACGTAAATACAAACATAGTTTAACTCGTAATAGTTTAACTCGTAAGACACAATATTAAATAATACGTATAACAAATGTATTATTATCATTATTATATTACGTATATATATATATAGTATACGATAATATGTGTTATATACTATATAATATATATATAGAGTATATATATATATATATATAGTATACGATAATATGTGTTATATACTATATAATATATATATAGAGTATATATATATATATATTATATAGTATATAACACATATTATCGTATACTATATATATATATATATATATATATATATATATAGTATACGATAATATGTGTTATATACTATATAATATATATATAGAGTATATATATATATATATTATATACGTGATATACATCATAATAAAATAATACGTACGTTAATACACAATCTAAGATTCATAGAAAGATTTCGATAGAATCAATCGTAATAAAAATATTATAAAGCAATTGTTTGATATGAGATTCTTTAATTATCTTCCATAAATTGTCTATCATCGATTACTATCGCTTGTATTGACAAAATTGTACCATAATGTAACATTTATAAAGATATAGTAACAGTTGTATTAATTAAATTGTTTAATTGCTTACTATAGCAATTGACCACAAAGAGACGGTTGTCAAGGGAAGCTTCACTCGAATACGCCATTAGTGAATGAATGACAAACGTACGAATCAATTTGCTTTTGAGATTCTCCTAAAGCTTGTTCGACGTTAGTATCGAGAGTACGAGTTACGAATGGACGAAGGCAACCAACATCGACCTTCTCAGTTCGCGGTTTCCTTCTGTAGTGACGTCAACACGAGCATCGTATCTCGGATAAAGGACCTTTTCAAATCACCTTGCTTCGCAAAAACACCTAATACAGAACGAGCACATATCAATGGATCAAGCTGAATGTCTCATTCAATTTGTCCCCTATCTAGAATATCTTCGTCACTTTCAGTAACGTTATAAAAAAGATGTCTTGGAAAAATGTTCGAAGAAAAGGAAAAAAGAATTTGTCCGAGATTACTCTGGATTTCTTTTTTCTTTTCTTTTCTCTTCTTTTCTTTTCTTTTCATTACTTTACTTTACTTTACTTTTCATTTACTTTTGGCGAGACATTTCAAGGCCATTTGTATCGCGTTAAATTGAAACTATAGATAAAAATGATCTAGCCGACGTTAAAGCAAGATCTATTACGTATTCGTTGAAAATGTTTAGATAAATATATAAATATGTACGAATAAATTACAATGTGAAATAAAAATAAGCACGTCTCGTTTATAGATTTTTTCTTTTTTTTTTTTTTTAATGTTTTTGCGATTGGAACGAACTATACGTTTATTTCTTTCGTTACGAGTATACGATCAAATTGAACGACTCTATGAATGCGACGAAAGTAATTGATGCATATAGTCGTAATCAAAGTACATACGGTCAGAACTTTTATTATAGTTACGATTAGCATGATCGTATCATGCTGTCAACACGTATAACATTCCGAATTGAATGAGAAAAATTTTATTGCTACTTACGTAGAATCATTTAGTTTACGAGGCCTCCTCTTCCGTGTTAGCTCGTTTGCGTGACATCGATTCACTCTCGTGTTTTATCGTCGTCACGCATAGACGGTTTGATGAGAAAACTCGAAGATTTGTCAGCGTTTTATTATTTATAGTCGGTAGCATTTCACTTTTTGATACTATCGAAAAAAATCGGACAATGATAATCGGCTTCTTTATCTTCTTGATCATTTAATCTAGCAACGAATGAAAATATATAAATATAATTTTATATATATATTAAAGTTAAATATTTCGACGTGAAATTTCATTGCAAAACGCAATCCTAGGTGTTACGTTCAACAAGTTTAACATTAAAATGTAGACACACGTGTGTATATATATATATATATATATATATATATATATATATATATATATATATATATATATGTATTTTTTGTTTCATATTTTTTCATCGAAAATATATTCAACATCCAATAGGTCGAATGTTTGTTATATTTTGTTATAATTTAATACATTCTTAATGACGAGAATTAATTTATGCAGAAATTAAGATCGTCATCGTGTTAACTTTTATCGATTAGTTCGCATGTACATGGAATATCTATTCCTGTTATACACTGACGATATCAGTAAGAGCGTTGGAACGTTTAGTGGACACAGGCGAAACGCCAACAACATCTATTAGGGTTACAATAGATATACGCGTTGAGCATTGATGTCCTCGAGATAACTGTAAACCTGTAACAGTCCGAGCAAATAGGGGTACCGTTATATCTCATAGGGGATCAACGTTTCGAATATGATGTATCCATGAATATATCCGAGGGTTGGCCTTTGCTCGACTCTAACATTTCACAGTAATCATCATTTCCTATAGCATTAACGAACAGAAATTATCGATTTAACGCTTTTATTTAATAAACATCAACATAGATACATACGTACATATATATATATATATCTTCTATATCATATCGTAAATATGAATATCCTAAAAAGACAAAATATTATTTTAAGACCACTGCGTTAGTATCAAAATCACAGAGTCATAATCACGAGCGAAAACACGCCGTATGACGTTCGTTACGAAAGATATTACAATCGGATCCTACAAAAAAGAAAACCAAAAAAAAAAAAAGAAAAACAAAAAAAAACTGTCCTAGACATGCGCCAATTTTGAATGATATCTCTCCTCAATTACTTGCGGATTATCGAGAAACACCTTTGTGTCCTGTTGGCGTTGTTTCAATTAACCAGAACGATCCGATGTTTTGCAACTTAATGAATACAAAATGGCGTACCTTGACAATTTAACGAAAGTTACGACTAGCTTATGATCGCACAAAGATATAGCAATGTAACCTTTAGGAGAATTCGTTGGTACGTCTCGTCATGGCAACAACCACCATGTTCTTCCGGAACTTCTGCAAACGGCGTGAGAATTTCGTATTGTTCCGTATCACGCGAGCTCTGTTCTCCGTTTTCTTTCCCCTTCCTCTCCACCCCTGCCTCATACTCGCCCGCCACCTCCTCTCATGCACCACCATTCCCCCTTCATCTTCACCGCCCTTCCCTTCGACTCAGCCAGCCGTGTTTCAAGTTCTAGAAAGTAATTACGGGCTTTAATTAATGACCAGTAAGGAGTAGGAAGCGGAACCCGTCGTCGCCATGGATCTTCGCGATTTCCGCGGAATTTCGGGGAAATTTCAGGCTGAGAAATTATAAAGATGACCGCTAAATGGGGTACCCTAAATAACGTTGATTACTTGAAAGTTACTTAACACCATAAACCGTTATTAATATCTCGCGCGTTCCCACACACATATGTGGGGAGACACGCGCGCACATACATTGCAAAATTTTTTTTTGGTCCATTCCTTTTTTGCTTTATTATTTACGTTAACTCATGCGAAATCGTCGTCATCGACCATATATAATGTATTTTCAATGAATCCCACAATGATCACGGAGGAGAACCCAAACGCATTCAATTTTACAAATCATTTTCAAAGAAATATTAAAATAAATCGGATTTTGCTTCAAGTATCGACCCCGCAACAATAATTTAATGATATTCGAACGTATACGTGTGCCTGAAATCACGCGTATACCGCGAGGCGATTTATATTTCAATATTATTTTTAAATATAAAAATACTGTTTCCACGTTAATTTCGTAATTAAATATTATATTAAAGGAAGGGGGGGAGGAAAAAAAAAGAAAAGAAAGAATAGAAGAAAAGAGACAAATAAAAATAAAAGAAGTAAAAGGAAAAAAAATTACGGATATATAGGGTAACGCGAGGTTAATGAATTTCTATTGAATTCTTTTACATTCAAGAGACTTTTATATGAAATTCTTTTTGAAACGTTATAATTGTGAATATTCTTTCTCTCTCTCCCTCTCCCTCTCTCTCCCTCTCTCTTTTTATTTTATTGAAAATTCAATATTCTTTAACAACGAGTTTTTTAATCAAAGAACTTGCCGATTATTTATCGTTATTACATATCATACGAGTAAAGAAAGAGAGGCTAACAAATGTGCATACAAATTCATTTTTTGGGTTCCCATATTCAAGAATACTAAATAGCTTTTGCGTTTCGAATGAAAAAAAGGGAGAGAGAGAGAGAGAGAGTGAGAGAGAGAGAGAGAGAGAGAGAGAGAGAGAGAGAGAGGAAGGGAGAGACAGAGAGAAAGAGAGAGAAATCAAAAAGAGAGGAGGTGGGAGTCGATAGAAATTTTTGGGATACCGCGCGCTCGGTTCTTTCATTATCGTTGGGCTCATTCTTGTTCCCGCAAAAAGAAAAAAAAATTCGCAATAACGTGCGAATCCTTGGAAGTTCGTTCAACGTTACCCCTACGTACGCACGCATATTCACGTAAATATGTATGGATAAAAACACGCATAAACGATGGTGTACGTGTTGTATTACGCAGTCACCAAACGACCCATAAAATGCATCGGCTACCGTTCGAGCTCTTGAACAATGTATACGTTAACTGATTCGAGAAAAGAATTTAATTATGTAGGTATTATATTTTATACGTGTGTTTTAGTCAAAGAAAAATATTAACATAATGTTCGGTAATTATTTTTTTTTAAATCTTCAAAAATCGATAGTAAAATGAAATATGACGTTTCAAATGATTTTATATTGCGAGATGAAATACCACGTTTTAATTAAAAATTATATATATATATATATATATATATATATAATTACGCAAAAATATATGACCTCGGAGATAAACCAACGTCATGATTATAGGT
Organism: Dolichovespula media; assembly: GCA_911387685.1. NCBI lineage: Eukaryota > Metazoa > Arthropoda > Insecta > Hymenoptera > Vespidae > Dolichovespula > Dolichovespula media. Next base: position 6,483,557 of record OU426860.1, read on the forward strand.
ACGATATAAATGATTGAAATTGTTCGAAACATTAAGAAATTATTATATGACACAATCAAGTTACAATTATTTCGATGAGACGAAAATAAAGATGTTAATATTTGTATTTAATTAATATACTATTTTTAAGTATCCACGTCTCGTTAGTATTCGCGCGAGGAAGAATGTTGATAATTAAACTTAATATATTTACCTATGAATTCTTATATAACGACCCTTACCCCTATCCCCTGGTACTATCTTCCCAGAAATATTACGCGAGAAGAACGCGATAGGCGGATCGTTGTAATTAATCGTCTAGCAAGAATTTCTACACAAGTTTTCCCAACGGAGATGATAAACTCATAATGCGATATCTTCCTTGGTGTAGTTTCTTAAGGTACAATCACCTCTCTCTCTCTCTCACTCTCTCTCTCTCTCTCTCTCTCTCTCTCTCTCTCTCTCTCTCTCTCTCTCAACGCTGATAATGAAGCTTGTCGTGAGTTATACGGAAATTTGAGCTGTTAAGTTCGAGGACAAGTTCGTTGCAACTTTGAAAAGAAGGAAAAATCGGCTTGATTAGATTGTTCGCTAGTCAATTTCTCGAACTATTCAGTTTCGCACGTTATAACAATACAATTCCATTACGTTCAATTGGATATTTTCTATATATAAACGAATAAATATATTCATATAATCTCATTATTGTTATTATGAAGATATTGTGATCGTAATTTTCAATTGATACGTAAATAGATAGATATTAATTTTGAGCGTGGGAATATTATTTAATACGTTATACTTTTATCCTTTTATCCCATTCTTTCGAAAGAGAGGGAAGAGAACGTAATATGTACATGTATGAAATGAGAAAGATGAAACTCGAGTCGAATTGTTTGTAAAAGAGAAAGAAAGAAAGAAAGATCAGTTGGTATTGTTAACGTTAATCCCTGACACCAGTGCTGCTTATCTGCTCCCAGCGCACAAATCATTATACGAAAAGCAGAAACAATCGTTGGAACGAGTATAAGAGAGAGAGAGAGAGAGAGAGAGAGAGAGAGAGGGAGAGAGGAGAAAGGGTAAGGGGAAAGAGCAGGGATGAGTTTAGAGCGAATGCGGAGAGAATGTTATTTATCGCGCGCTTTGCCTCGACGCGGGCTTTTACGAATATCAGCACTTCGATTAACAAGAACAATCGTTTATTGTACACGAACCGGCGATTGTTTCGAGAGGCTCCTATATCCCCCTCATCTCCCTTCACAGATATCCTGTTAGTTATGCGTTTTACTTTTCGGATCCGATTGAATCGCACGTTTTTACAGGATCATCCTGAACGCGAGAGCAACGATTTTCAACGATGTTTACGTAAATACATCGAATAAAACAGACTCGGAAATGGAATTATACTTTTTATCGCGTTCTTTTTTATTTTTTTATTTTTTTTTTTTTGTCTTTCCTTTCTTCCTTTTTCAACCTATTCGAAGCACGGATAAGCGTAACTCGACTTTTCATCAAAACGTCCATCATTTTTTAATGTCAATGTATATCTTCGGTTATTTGAAATGTGGAGATTTGTATTTATATTACGTACGTATGAGAAATGTTAATATCTTCCGTTCTATTTCCGTTCGCTGTTTTTTTTTTTTCTTTCCCTTTTTGTTTTTTTTTTTTTTTCTTCTTCTTTTCTTTCTTTTTTCGATTATACGATGACCTTCCTTTCTCCCCCTCCCCCCCGCCCATTAGTTCGAAATTCCTTTTTTCTCCGTATATTATATCTGATAATCGACGACCCGACGTACCGCAATGATAACGTACACGCGTACGTAAATACGTGATATCGAATAAAAAAAAATTCTTCTTTAACGATCCTCTACGAGATAAAGAAAATTCGTAAAATGTTATGCCCCGAGAGAGAACGATATACGGTGACTCAGTTAAACGAGATTTCTATTTATATTTATTATCGGGACGTTCGATCTGGTCACTTTGAGGAAAAAAAAAAAGAAAAAAAAAAAAAAAGAGAGAGAGAGAGAAAGATTAAAAGGAAAACATAGAAACGGAAAGGAAAAAAAAAGAAAAAAAAAAAAAACAAAAAAGGGAAATAAAACGAAAAGCAAAAGGAATTCGTAAGAACTTCGCTAATCTTCCGGAAAGTCCATCTTTTAACATACATCCGATTTAACGAGCCAGTCTTTCTCATTGTAAAAACCTCAGTTACCGAACTGTAAATAAGTATTACCTCTCTACCAACTTTAACTCGATAAATTCAGTTTACCTCGCTCGCCTTTCTTATACGCCTTCGAAAGTTTCGTCTCTCGAGTCTGAAGAACAGAAATGGAAGGGAGAAAGAAAGTAAGAAGCAAGATGGCGATGGATGGTCTTCGCGTTGCCCGACGCGTATCTTACAATAACGTGTTAATCTTGAAGAAGGGCCATTCACGCCTTTCGTCCGAGATGCGCTGCCATTAAGAAAGTTTTCCACGGGATTTCTGGATTTGGACTTTTCTAAATCGTTAGACGTGTTTCTTTCCTGACTGAGTAGAAACTCGCGAGTCAGCTACGAAGAACCGGAGCAATGTGTTCTATCTCAGCGTTAAGGGAAAATCAGTGTTTAGTGCTTTTAAATCGGCTTTTGGTGTCCTTCGCGAGCTACCCAGTTTAAAATAAGAAGCTTCGAGATGGAACTGAAGCCTCGAGCATTCTTCATTGTTATTATTCTTTACTATACTTTAAAGGGAATCTTTCTAAAGGTGTTATTCGATGGATCTTCATTTTATATTATTATCTTTCATACACACACACACACACACACGTTTCGCTTATATAGAAAATATTAGAAAATACCTTTTTATATTTCACATGGTAGACACGAACAATTATTCTCTAATTAAATTTCAAACAATATGAAACAAATACATAATTATCCTACATTCTACGACGTGTATAAGGATGAAAGAAAAAAGAACAAAAAAAAAAAAAAAAGGAAAAAAGAAAAAATTCTTTTCTCTACAAGCATAAAAATAACTTGCTATTCTGTTCTTTGCAGGGTAACTCAAAAGGATAAAATTAATCAATTATACAATTATTTTCAATCCTGTCGACCGACAATTTTTATGAAGAATTTAATAAAAAAAGAAAAAGAAACGAATACTGATTCGTTCTTTCATGACGTACCACTTTATTTCTAGACTAATTGTAAACCTTGAGTTTCTTCTCGTCCACTTCAGACGCTCTCCCATCTTTTTTACTTTCTACATCTTTTCCTTTTTTCTCGATGACCACTTCTCAACTTCCTTTCTTCTCTTTTCTCAAGAAGAGTTCGACCGATCTTTTCACGATCCAACGATCGAGGACTCTTAGAAATAAATAAGCAATGAATAACAAATAAATCTTCTTTCCAAAACTGATCATTGAAGGGAAAGAGAGAGAGAGAGAGAGAGAGAGAGAGAGAGAGAGAGAGAGAGAGAGATTGAGAATAAGTATATATGTACATTTTTACATTAAAAAAAAAAAAAGAATATTTTATTCATTTTAACTTATTATTTCACTCGTAAAGTTTCAAATAACTCGTGCAACAATTTACGCAACGATATACGATAACGGTTAAATATTTTTATTCTCGCAAAAAATAATAATTAAAAATAATAATTTTTAGGGTATCTTGAAAAAAAAAAGAAAAGAAAAGATGATTAAAAGAACGAATATTAAATTGAAAAAAAAAAAAATATTTACAAATTCGAATAGAATAGATATTTTTATTTGATTATCGGTGTCCTTTTTCAGTAGAAAACTTATTTTTCTCATATTTCTTTTCACTTGTGAATGGCCGAAGAGTTGGTGATATGAAAACACGATAAAACATAAGAGAGAGAGAGAGAGAGAGAGAGAGAAATTTATATTCCTAGTAATAGTTTCACGTCCGCATAGATAATGTCGGAAAATTTGAATTTTCGTTCCGACAGAAAGAGAGAAAGAGAGAAAGAAAAAGAAAAGACAATGGCGTAGTACGGCGAGCAGGTGACTGTTCACGGTAAGAAAACGAGTTGGAAAAGAAAAAAAAAAAAAATGAAAAAGAAAAAGAGTAGTCCGAAGCAAAAGAAAAGTTTTATATAGACGAGGAATGATACTGTGAAAATTAAAAGTTATCTTGGGATGAATAATACGATCGACAAAAAAAAGAAAAAAGAAAAGAAAAAGAAACAAGAAGAAATAAGACATAATCCAAGTATACTATTCGACGTTTTATACAAAAAAAAAAAAAAAAAAAAAAAAAACAAAAAAACTATTTTAATTTCAACAGATACTTCTAACTTCATCTTCTAAGCGATACACGGGAATAGAATTAAACGACTTTGTCATATAAAATATGTTTGAGGAGACAAATTATCGGACGTTTGGAAGAGTTCGTCGGAATGGATACAATTGATAGTATTTCGGTTAAATTTATTATGCATTATGACAAAAATGTTATATTTTTTTCTAATACATATATATATTTATTAGGGACTTGCGAACTATATATATATATATATAGTTACGAGTGATCATTGTTACGAATAGCTTATAAAACATCGATCGGTTATGTACGTCATGTTCTGTTACGACAACGAAATTCCAGTTTCTCTCTCTCTCTCTCTCTCTCTCTCTCTCTCTTTTTCTATCTTTGTTCACTACCAACCTTTCGCAAGCTCGCTTCTACCGATTGTTAGGAGCTGAATGGAGAAAAATTGGACGCTATTCGTCGTCCGGTACCGAGGAGGAACGTAAAAGAATGTTGGAAAAAGAGAGGAGAAAAAACGAAAAATGAGACAGAAAGAGAGACAGAGAGAGAGAGAGAGAGAGAGAGAGAGAGAGAGGAGAAAAGGAAGATAAAAAAAAGGGAGAAAAAAGGAAGAAAAAGAAAAAAGGAATCTATTGTCACCTGGCACATGTAATTCATAGCGCGGCTTCCATTTTTATTCCTACCGATTATTTACACAAGTCTCGATGTTTTCCCCGATGAATTTCTTTCGCCTAACAACCAAGCATCCTCGTATTTACGATACACGACGCCCGCATATTTTTTTTTTTGTTTTTTCCACCCCCTTTCCTCTTTCCGCGTTACTTTTATTTTTTTCATTTATCCTATTTTTTTTTTTTATTTTTTTTTTTTTTTATTTTACCTCTTCCCTTCCTTTCCTCTTTCCTTTCTCTCCCTTTTCCCTTCTTCTTCTTCTTTTTTTTTCTTTTTTCTTTTTCCTTTTTTCTTTTTTAATTTTGTCTCTTTCAACGATCGTTCGTGCAAATTGCAAACGCATTCTGTTCGAATTTCAGAAATGCTTTCTTGGGCGATCATCGAAACAGCGAGGAATTATTGTATATGAATACTATATAGCTTTTAATCGGGGAACGTTCTAATAATGCGACGGAAAATGGAATAGCATCGATCGTGTAAAAAATGCTGAGTAAAATCAAACGCGTAACGCGTTATAGCGTTCCCTTTTAGAAGAAATAATCTGTACTGCTATCGGACAACGTGCGAATGAAATCGTCGCGTTTCCTTCGTACATCACAATATGATTACATTTTAATAGAAAACACGATTCTGTCAAAATCGATTCCGTCAAAGTGGTCTTGGTCAAATTCGTTTGAAAAAAAGGAAAAGGAAAAAAAAAGAAAACAAAAAAAAAAAAATAAATCTATTATTCGTCCCGCGTTAGATCTCCATCTACAATACAATATACATTTTATTTCAAAGCTAATAACAAATTTTTATTCTTTTTCCTTTTTTCTTTTTTTTGTTTCTCCTCCCTCCCTCCCTTCCTCCTCCCCCCCCCCCCCACCCCCATAAAACATGACTCGAGGAAAGATTGAATTTTATCTGTCGTATTAGTATACAGAAAATACGTCTCATCGACAGTTAGGATAATTTTAAGGAAAGAATAATGAGGATGCTCGTTCGAATAGCCAATCGAAAGTACGACCTATTTTAATCCACAATGATGGATTATAATTCGAGAAGTAGGATTCGAATGTAGTAGTAGTTACGTTTCTGTTGAGCTCGCGTTGCGCTGTTAATTTGATATTGCCTTTGATAAAAGGCGACGAGACCGATCGATAAGAGGGTTGATGGGAAACATTTTTTTTCCAACGCTTCAGCCTTCACACCGACGCAATTTGCGAATGGTTGGCCGGACGTACCCGATGAGTTCCGCATGAAAAAGTACGTCGTGTGAAACGCTATCATTCTCTCTCACTCTCTCTCTCTCTCTCTCTCCCTCTCTCTCCCTCTCTCTCCCTCTCCCTCTCTCTCCCTCTCCCTATCTATCTATCTCTCTCTGTAGTCAGCTGTCATTCGTTAGCATGTCTCGGTTTGACGTTACGCCCACGCAATGTATTTGACGGATGCCCGTTTTTTGCATTTTATTTCCTGTAATATATACCAGCCATTTTATAATATGAAGTAATTCGTTGAATTTCAGTTCACTTCGAATGACGTCGAATCGATTTTGAAATGTCGCGCATACATATTTTACCTCCATCGTGAATTCCAACGAATTTTAATTAATAGCAAAACACGAGATTTGAAAGAGAACGAGGTGAGGCTGGGGGAGGGGGCAGGGAGGGAGATGGTGTCGGGGGAGAGAAAATGGAGGGAAAAGGGACGAAAAGGGAAAAAGAAAAGAAAGAAGAAAAAAAAAAAAGAAGACGGAGAGAGAAAGAAGAAGTGAAAAAAGAGGAAATAACGAAACGTTTGTCCATACGAGACAAGTCGTCTCTAGGCTTCCAGAGAAAACTTGTTTGTGCCAATTGATAAAACGCAAACTGTCCACCGGGAAATCTCTTCGTTAGTTCTCCGTTCTTCGTTTTTCTGTTTTCTTTTTTTTTTTTTTTTTTTTGTTCCTTTCTCTTTCCTTCTTTCTTCCTCTCTCTCTCTCTCTCTCTCTCTCTCTCTGTCTCTGTCTCTGTCTCTCTCCCCTTTTGATTTGTAATCGTGTAAACAATGCACCCGCAGTTTTTTTCTCTTCTTAACGAGCGAGACTATTGTTCTTTAATTTCAACGAACGAGACGAATATGTCGTACTAATTGCAAGACTCGATTTTTGAAGAAATATAAGATCAAAATCGCCAAAGACCGATCAACTTTCTTATTATATCGTTACTCCTTATCTCGAAACGTTTTACCTTTATTTCCCTGAAAAATCTCTAACTCAGTTTTCACAGTAATTTGACTTATGATATTGCATACGTCTTACCGAAATACATATCCTCGAATATGGAAAGATTATATACGAAATATACATTTCGAATAAGTATATGTTCGTCAAAGTACAATACATTCGTTCGTAGATATATCAGCGACCATAGCGAGATATGATAATAGTTCGATCCAATTTATTTCCAATGTTAATGTAGTAATAGTACGAATAGATGAAAATATTATATTTTCTAATCATTTCACACTTAATATTGATTCATTCCTCAGGACTATCTTCTGCCTTTGACACTTTAATAACTCTTAACTTTTCTACGCTTATCATCAGAATTAATTGAATATCTTTCAATCACTAACAAACGCCCTATTGCATTATCTCGCCAACGTATTCATTTGTGACACATCCGTTCATCTATTTATCGGATCACTTCGTCTGATCCTACTTATATGCACGTCACTTTCAAACGTATACGCGTTTGTTCGAACGAAAAAAAAAAAAAAAAAAAAGAAAATAATTACACTCCATTATTTTCTCACATCCTACGAACAGTGACGATATTTGTAATAAACGAGAGCGAATAGATATTAGAATGGTATTGATGGAATTGTTTAAAAAATATAAAAAATAAAAAAATAGAAAGGAAGCCAAAGAATGTGTGCACGTGATGTGTGAAAATAAATATAATTAATGTAATTATTATATCTGCAAATATATCAAAGTTTATATATATATATATATATATATATATATATACATATAATGTTATTACATGTATATTTTATATAATGGACTCAAAATGCTTTGTAAACAAACGTCGTAGATTCGAATTAATAATAAAATAAACATACGATTAATCTCTTTATTTCGTGCATACTATTACATGTACCCACTTAAGTTCAAATTACCCGAACGCTTTTGAATTTCAACGTTGGTATCAGACATAGAACACGGCGGAACTTTCATGTCCCAGCCTTTGGATTATCCCTGTAACATCGTAATGTGTTTCATAAAGTCGTCTCAAGGCACGTTTATGGAAAACTTCTTGCAGTTCCCTTTTGCCTCTCCTCTTGGTGCACACAAAATTGTTGATTAGCAAATGTACTCATAGTTGGAATACAGGATCTCCTCTTTGGTTAATTTGAAACACTAAATTGCTCCCTCTCTCTCTCTCTCTCTCTCTCTCTCCCTCTCTCTCTTTCTCTCTCTTTCTCTTTCTCTTTCTCCGTCTCCGTCTCTGTCTCCGTCTATCTGTTTATCCGTCTTTCTCTATCTCTCTTTATGCATCAAACTTAAAACTTCGATAATTTAACGACCCCTGCATTTGTCAGAGTTTGTGAAACAACTTCAACGGTTTTGGGATAACATTCTAGAATAAAAACATTTACCGTATACTTGTATTACGTATGATATAATTTTCAATTTTACATTCGTGAAGCATATACAGGAAGTTGGATATCGTAAAATTTCAAATCTAACTTTACCTTCAGTAAATTCCATTAACTCTACCGTAAAGCAAAAACGTCATTTGACCGGTTTTTTTTCTTTTCTTTTATTTTATTTTATTTTTTTTTTTTTTAAGCATATACCTAAACGATTTTAATTTTATTTCATTTTAAAGCCCGCACTCGTAGAAATCTCTCAATTCTCGTTTCGACATTATCCGTTTATCCGTAAGTTATTCGTCTTTTTCGTTTTTAGGACAGAACGTCATTCATTTTTGAATAAATATTATTAAAGGATGATAAACAACTTGCATAGAACATCAGATGAAAAATCCCTTATTGTTTTAAATCGAGTTTGGAATTTACGATTTAAAACAACAATTTGAAATATTTCAATTGTAAATTTTAGACGTTTCCTCTTGTTTCGACGTGTCATATGTGATTTCGACGAAACCAATTTTACCATGCGTTTATTTCTATGGTAGGAGAAATGTTCTCGCTTTGTTTCTCTCTCTCTCTCTCTCTCTCTCTCTCTCTGACATCTCTTATCCAATAGCATTCATCTGGACGCGTTCCAATAGTTCATTAAATCGCTTTGTCATTAATTCGTTCGTGTATTTGCATTTTTCATTGCTTTTATATTATTGATTTCATGCCCATAACGAAACGAGTCCCGAAAAATTTATTACTTTTCTCCGGTTAAATAAATACGATCGCTTACTCTTTCCACACGATTCAATTAACTGTCGCTTATTTATTCCTATCGTTTGTTGTAATATGCAATTCGATTGAAAATTAAATGGAAATTTATTTTCACTTCGTTTATCGAGATAAATAAGAACTACAGGGCTCGCTTCTACTCCGTTAAATTTTTCTTTTATCCATACGTTTCTTTTATTTTATGCAATACTTCCAAAATTTTCTAATTATTGAAAAATTTTCGACAACATGGAAACGTACGAAGGAATGCTTAAAAAAAAATTCGCGTGATCATAATGATCGATATTTCGCTCGAAAAAAAAAAAAAAAAGAAAAAAAAACAGAAAGAGAAAAAGAAAAGTCCCTATATCCCACTGTACGACCAAAAAAATTTCGATTAAACCGATATTATCGTCAGTAAGCGTGATCAACGATGTATGCATGATTTGAAAACAATCCTTTGTAACAACATTAATGCGACAAATAACAACGAGATTAATAATAAACAAATAATAACGTATAAGTGATAAATAATAGAAAATAATACGAAGCTGTAACTAACGAGCTGAATAGAATTTGAATGGGAATGAAGGACTTCCGAATGAAATTAGCGTTCTTCCTTCGATAAATTCGCAATTCGATACATTATTCCGGAAAATTTTATCAGCTCGTTATCATAAGTAAAGCAATTTGTAAGATTTCCCAGGAAAACTTTCGTGGACGAATAAAGAGTAAATAAAGACGGAACGAACGGTATGGTCGTGCTATTGTCGTCTCCACAAACGAGAGAAGTCCTTTCGAGTACGAATATTCGATCGACCGAGAAAAAGAGAAAGAAAGAGAGAAAAAGAGAAAGAAAGAGAGAGAGAGAGAGAGAGAGAGAGAGAGAGAGTCGTGTACACAATCGATGAATAACGACTAGGTGAAAAATAAACGAACTATCGGATTCCATAAATAATTTTCAATTTTGAGATTGAACAAAGGATTCGCCGTTACCAACAATATAATTTCTATACTATTCTATAAAGTATATCTTATACATATATACATAATGTTTTGTACAATATACATATATTCATATACAGTACAGACAATACGATACAGATAGATATTTAAATATAAATATGTATTATTTAAGTTTCATTTAACATATATACATATTTATTTTTTTATGTATTTATTTATTTATTTATTTACTTATTTATTTATTTATTTATTTTATACTATATTTATTTAATATAATATGTCGAATAAAACAATAAGCTTAATTTAACAGATTTTAGAGTATATTTTTAAATCTCATATAGTAACATCGAGAGTATGTATTTGTATTATTAACGTCATCATTTACCACCTCGTTTTTTGAAGATTCAAAGATTGATTTCGATGGAAGGAGAGAGGCTCGGACGAAATTTCAAACGCTCTCTCTCTCTCTCTATCTATCTATCTATCTATCTATCTATCTATCTATCTCGTTGCATCGAATTAACATCTCGACTTTTTCAAATTCATTATATCTCTATTTACAAGTACGTGGAGGGAGATCGCGCCGGCCTTCTCGCCGAGAAAATTTCGAAAAATTCGTACGGTTTGTTCGTATTCGCGGATAAGCGCGTCGGAGGTTTACTTAGTGAGTTAATTGGAAAACCGCGTTGGTGAAGTCCCTTGGAAATTTAACTAAAGGACTCGGTATGAACGCGAAGAGCTCTTCCAAAAAGTATTACTTTTTCACCGAATGTACATCTCCCCCTCCCTCCCTCCCTCCCTCTCTCTCTCTCTCTCTCTCTCTCTCTCTCTCTCTCGCTCTCGCTCTCTTTCGCTTTCACTCTCACTCTCACTCTCGCCAAAGTCATTAACCTCGTTGATAAATTTACTTTGATCTCAGAACCGAACAATTTTATAAAATCATTTTATATGCAATCGTAATTACCCTGTTTAAGATTTAAGATTAAAAAATGTCGAATATCATTTATATATGTATATATAGTTGTATATAGTATATGTATATATATATAGAAGTAATTAATGAACACCGATTTACTGATCGAGAATGATGATTTCTTTTTTTCCTCTATTTTTTTTTTGGTTTGCATGGATTATTACAGAAAACGAGCATTAATGCACGAATTAAAGGTTCGAACTCGAAATAAATAATAATCATTATATCTGTTCCATTGTTTGTACGTACGATCGTTAATATCTTTTATTTATATTATATACGAATGAGTAATTATCTATTGTATGCAGTTAGCTTGAAAACGTTGGGAATCGAAATAAAAAAGTCGCTTTAACGAAATGAGATTAAATTGGTAACGATATAACCAACGTCATAGTATTTGTAATAGCAACGACACGTGTAGACGCGACGCGATGCGATGCGACGGTTCGGTATCGCGGAAAACGCATTAAATCTTATCAACGCGTTTCACGAACGATCGACCGAATATATTCGACACGATTTTCGCTTTACCCACGAAAAAGAAGCTCCTTCCGCGTGAAAGAGATGCGCGGAGAAGGAAAAGTGGTGAGTAAAGGGGTTGTAAGGAGGAACGGGGGGGGGAGGGTGGTTGCCTGCCATAAACGAGATAATATATTTATGGTACCGGAGTGAAACATATTGCTGGGGAGGTACATGTATACACGTATACGTGCGTGTACAAGAAAGGTACGAGCACAAAACATGTAAATGCATATGTCTCTGTGTGCGTGTGCGTATGTGTGTGTGTGTGTGTGTGTGTGTGTGTGTATGTACATATTTTAAATATATACATGCAGACCGTACCATTTGAAATGATGATAAATCATACGGCCCAATAAAAGGTCTTTCAAATTATATGCACCGTTATATATATATATGATATATATATATATATATATATATATATATATATATATATATATATTCGTGTTAGTTATAATTTTTGTTATTAAAAAAAAAAAAAAAATAGAGAGAGAGGAAGAGAAAGAAAATAAAATGGACTTTCATTAAAAAGAATTGTTACTGTCGCGAAAAATTCAAATAGGTATCTCCAACTAACATTGTTTCGTGTAATTGTTTTTATCACGATTCATGCGTACTGTACCTTGACATTGCACATAGTTACGCCCTCTATATTTCTTATTATATTTAAACCTTCCTTTATTAAGAACTTAGACAAAATAGTTATAGATGAAATGGAAATTCGATAGATATTTGATAATTCGTGAGATTAGAAGGTCCGATTGCCCCTTAGCAGTAAAATTCAACATTACCGATCGATCTCGATACTTGATGCGTTTCTAATCTTGATATCCTCGTCGATGCGATTATATGTGGCACGGACGAAGTAGCTGCCGTACTATTAGTCCCACGGAAATCTCAATGTAATTATCTTTGGGGGCTGCAATCTCGGCCCTCGTAATCGCTTTCTCGAAGGTCGGCGTTCCTTCCAATCCTGATACTACCACCTCCAGCTCGATTCTCAAATATTAGCAACCCTCTCGTATTAGATTACGAGATATCACTGATACATCGAGACGTTTTTATGATGAAGTTATTAGTAAATATAATTAATAATGTTAATCGTGCTATACATATGTATATAAATATATATATATATATATATATATATATATATATTTTTTTTTTCCTCCTAATAATCATTATATAAAAATTATTATAAAGATTGACTAAGTGCATTATATCTGAATTCTTTCATTAGTCGACAATGATCTACAATTTATCAATATCGATGAATATTTAGATAATAACTTAACCAACATGGTGGGTAATTTAAACTTCATCAAAATCGATGAAGAGTAATGAAGATAATAAAAGAAGCAACTTAATGTGCCGTAACACGATTATTAAGGGCACTATCCGTTCTAAAATCACCGACTCGTAAGTTTTCCCGTTTTATCGAGAAAAAATGCTGGTCGATGGGAATGAAAATTAACACACGGTGAATATTACCGTTCTGCGATAATGCTATTGGTCCATGGTACCTTCGGGATATTTACTTATAGTTGGGCTATGGCCACAATGTTCTGGAAAATTAAATCTCTGCGGAATCATATTTTAAACAATGTTCCGACACTAACAATTCACCTACTGCCACCACCATCCTCCCAGGCAAGCCAGTAATTTTGAATAAGAGTACATTTCGCCTTAATTATACTAGCTTTATATTGTTCCAAGTAAATAATCTAAATCCTTTTTGAAAAGAAAAAAACAAAAGGAAAGAAAATGTAGGATGTATATTACGTTCTACGTTGACCAGTGAATTTTTTAATAGTTTCGCTTCTCTCTCTTTTCCATGGTGCCCCCCCCCCCTCTTCTCCATCAACATTAACTCCGATCGTTTAATAATACCGAATGAGAATGTCTTGAACGTGAACGTTCCGTTATTAAAAGATAAAATTTGGCTTTCAAAAGGAAATAAAATCTATAGCTACGTATAGAATTTTCTTTTTCTTTTTTTTTTTTTTTTTATTTCTTTTTAATTTTTATGTATCGTAAAATTTTTCAGTTCGTTTCCTCAGAGAAATTATCTTAGAATTTCATTATATATGTCTGCGCAGAGACGACGATCCCAAGTACGAGATTTAAATTTATCCAAATAATTAATTAAAATTATTTTTCATTTAACGCGTGTCGCGAGCCGTGTGATGTAATATATTTTTTCAAGAGAGGATAAAAGTTGTTCATAAATTCCAAAAAGCCATTACCTCGTTTAAACTTTAATTTTCTTTTTTTGTTAATGAGACCTCTTCCATCAAAATCGGTCAAGAGTTACGGCTGGATTCATTGCTGACGTAAACCATTATAAGACTGGTGGTGATAAACAGCGTTAAATAAACGCGTTAAACGCAGCCCATATATTCTTTATCATTCTTAATAATTTTACGAGATGACTGTAAACAATTGTTATTATTTGTAGATAATTTCGATCATAAATAATATGTGTTATATACATAAACACACACACACACACATATATATATATATATATAAAACACACTAACTCTAAGAAATATTTCTTACAGTAGATCATAACCCAGATAAATTGCTTCAATTCGCTTCTGACTCTGAGTGAAACAAAAGTCCTTCCAAGTTCGTTTCCTGGATCTTCCGAGATACAATACGTAATAGGAAGCTTGAAAAGTATAGTATAGCGAGACCTTGAAAGTTATCGATACGCTGGATTACCATTTCGTAATAGAAAACTTCAAGATTCGCGTCTGTTTTTAACATATTCTCAAAAAGCCCTACGAGATCTTGTTCGTTGAATTTATTTAAAAAAAAGAAAAAAGAAAAAATAAATAAAAAAGAAGAAAACCCACTTACAAAAGTTCGATATTTCGAGACGTCGATCGTAAAAGTGTTCGACTAGAAAATTTCATTTAAAGTACCGATAAGTGCTTAGTTCAACATAATAAAAGTTTTATCTACTATCTGGTGAACGATGGAGTAATATTAGTTATTTAATAATAATTATAATAATAACAATATTCGTATATATTTCAATAGATTTTCCTTCTTAAAACTATTACATAAATGCATAGTTGTTTTTATCCCTTTATCCTTACGCACACTAATTTCAATGAACTCTGAGAAATAAGGAGATAAAGAGAAGAACAAATAAGACCAATAATTATCAAGACTAATCATGGTAGTTATTTAATAATGAAAATAAATGTACAACAAGTAATACATTGACAATATAAATTGAACATGTCATAAATTGAATATTGTACAATACCTATATTTGTATATTATATATATATATAATACATGTCATGATTTGGGGCTATTATGAAATTGACGATCTACGATTTTGAATATATATATATATATATATATATATATATATATATATATATATCTACGAAGTTATTTATGCGCTACTCGATATCGAAAAATATTCCCACCCCCACCCCATCCCATTGATCAAATCAAAACGAATAAGTTAAAATATAAAATAGAAAAAAGGACGAAAGAAAGAAAGAAAGAAAGAAAGAAAAAAAGAAAAAAAAAAAAGGAAGAAAAAGAAAAACGAGAGAAAAAGGGAAAGAAATTCAACAGCTGTCTCGAGCGTGAACCGAAGAAAAGCGTAAGCTCGAGAAAGGTCAGCTGCGTGGTACGTTAAGCGATTTACCAAAATTGCTCCAAGTTTCAAAGTGAATTACGGGAAAGCCTGGCTTTCCGAATAGTTTAGGTACATTTCCTCGAACGATGGCGGCAGTCAAGCGAGGAAGAACTTACCGTCTGGAAACGTTTGCTTAGGAATATCCTCAGCTGAAGTCCGTGAACTGTCGAGAAGAGAAAATCTGTTTCGATTCTTTCGGTTTCGAATCTTGTCTTCTTCTTTCAACAAATTTGTGTCTATGAACTTTCCTTTCTACATATATATATATATATATATATATATATATATATATATATATATATATATATATATATATACATATATGTGCGTGCATGCGTGCGTGCGTGCATGTGTGTATATATATGTCTATATATATACATACTTTTGTGATGCCCGTTAATACACATAGTGTCTCCAAGGAAACAAATTTTTGGTTATGAAAAAGAAAAAGAGAACAAATCAGGATATTCCATTGTGAACACTCCGTACTTATCGCGAGATAAAAAAAAAAAAAAAGAAACTAAAAAGTGAACGTAACTCGTTCACTTGTATTTCATTTGATAAAGGATAACTCGAATCATAATTATTAAGAGTTCGATGATGTCAAATGACCAATGTCATTATGCAAATGTAACGTCGCGAATAAAAATAATATTATGAATCTTTAGAAGTGCGATTTTGTAATATTTGAACGAAGAAGATTTCCAAACACAGATTTCCATATTCAGTTGTATATAACTACCTGTATATGATTATTGTTTAAACTTTTTTTACGATTGCCTGATATACGATCCCCAAGGATATTCCTTTTTCACTTTCATTCCTCCTATCATCTTTTTCCTTCTTTAACTACGATTCTTACTTTACTTTGTTACTCTCCTAATTCATGTTCCATGCATCCCTTGAAGGTGAACATTTTTTTTACTACCTTTTATAACAAGAAAACACTTTTAAGACTAACACCATCCGCCATTTTATCTCCTCACCCTTTATATTCTCACTGATAGTAATAAAAGGAAAGAATATAAATAACTTTTCTGAAATACGAACAATTCCCCAGGTACTTCTCGAAAAATTTATGACTTCTTAAGGATTGTGTCTATAATTGGAATAAAAAAAAAAAAATGTATCGCTTATCCTTACCGATTAATCCGTTAACTCTGTTAGATGATTATACTCGTCGTGGTGGAAAAAAAAAAAAAAAAGAAAGTAATTAACCTTTTGCCATTCGAATTAAAATTTTTAATGGAAACTAAACGAAAGAAAATTATTCGTAAATTTGAGACATTTAAAAATGTTTTGATTTGTCGATAAAATATTTTTAGTTTTATATTTTACACACACACACACACACACACATATATATATATATATATAGCGTTGTTAATTATCAATATGGATAATAAACGATTATTTATGAATCAATTAAGAATATAATGTGTTTAATAAATCTAGAAAATCGAAAACCTATAAAACATATCACAGTCCGTTCGATAACTTTTACCTTCAGAAATTTGAGACTGACTTGTAGCCTTTGCCAAAGCAGTTCTCTAAACGATACACCACGTCCGGTAAGCTTTTAATCTCGTTATCCCATTACCGCATAATTTTCACGAGCACATTATGCAGCCATCGTTAGCAATGCCAGTAGCCTTTTAATCGACGAAAACGCTTAGTATGAAGCTAAATCCGACGTCGACGGTCACTCTAATAATTCAGAAGCACCGACATGTTAGATTCCGATACCGCTAAGGTTACGTTTGTTCCCCAGAAACTATTCTAACAATTTAGACCCTAATTCTCAGAAATATCGTCACCAAAAGTGAAATAACTAATTCGTTTTCCATCGAATAGAATTAAATGGGAAGACTAAATAAAATTCACGTTTAACGTTCAGATCGTTTATCCGATAATAAAATTGATTAAATAATTAACGATTAATTAATTTATGTTAATCGTATACCCAATCGTATGTGCGATCGATAATTGATAAAGGAGAATAAATATTTCTTCTGTATTTTTTTGTTTGTTTTGTTTTTTTATTATTAAGTATTACTTCAATCAATCAATCGATCGATCGATCGATCAAGAAAGTAATCAGAAAAAGTATCTCATTAATTACTGTTCCTACTACGCTCGTAGAATCGTAGAAATCGAACGATTACACGTATAACAACGGTCTTGCAAGTCAGCAATTCTTCCAATAGCAGGAACAATGAAACTGGGATGTAGAATGAGATAAAAACGGTGGAGGATAGGAAGAAAGTATATGTACGTGCGTGTGTATTGGAACTACGTAGCGAGAATGAGTAGAGAAAGATAGAGAGAGAGAAGGAGAGAGAGAGAGAGAGAGAGAGAGAGAGAGAGAGAGAGAGACATAGAGAAAAACGAAACTCGCCACAGTGTGCACGGCCAGGCACGATCCCACTTAATTGGTCTCTTGTAATTTAAGTTAAGCAAGTCGTAAAATTTGAATCGTAATTGCGTGCATCCGTTACATACATACATACGTACATACACACATACACGTACGTACAGGACTAGATAGTAATATGCACATAAATGTAGTAGTTCTCCCATATACATAACTCCCGTACAATATTCAGCAATATATTGCATACGTGACTAATCGAAAACCATTTCGATGAAGCAATTACCTAATGCTCGCGCATAATCCTTGACCCCTTTTATCCTTTTTGCTTGTACCACTTCTCTGTTGGAAAGCTTTCCAAAAAAAAAAAAAAAAAAGAAAGAAAGGAAAACAAAAAAGAAGCCTACAATAGAACGTAAACATGTTGTGCTGTTAAATATTTCTTTCATAATTTATAATACCACATTTTTACCCCGGTGTTTATAAATATGATAAAATAAGCGAAACTTTTTCCAACTCCATTTACTATTTTACTATTATCCATTGACGTTAGGGTATCGTATCGTATCGGTTTCCGATAGGATATGTTAAAAAAAAAAAAAAAAAAAAAAAAAAGAAAAAAGGAAACGCAACTGTATCTTGTCCTGCTCACAAATTTACAAAGCCTACGTGTCATACTTGTCGCATCCATGCGAACGACTTTAGTCGAAAATAATTTTTTAATCCTTTAGCGCTGTTGAGATCACCTCTGGCGTGAAACTTCATTTAGATTAATAAGACTGATCATTGGGGAATGATAATAATTAAAAAATTTTTTCCAAGGTATACGTATACATACATGTATATGTAAATATGTATTGAATGAACAGAAATAATAATAACATATCGGAACACGCAAGAGGAAAGAAAAAGGAACGCGAAAATCGAATAATAAAGTAAGAAAATTAGAAGAAGTTATCGTTATTAATGTGACGATTAACGGAGAGTTAATATTTATAGATCGATTACGATAAAAAAAAAAAAAATAAATAAAAATAAAGAAAAGGAAAATAATGAAACAAATAAAACGATAAGAGAAAATTATCATGATATAAATGAAACGTATCACGTTACATTATATTAAAATAATATTTTGTTATTCACATGGCGTCCTGTGTGTACCTTGCTCAATTAAAAAAAAAAAAAAAGAGAGAGAGAGAGAGAGAGAGAGAAAGAGAAAGAAAGAAAGAAAGAAAAAGAGAGAAAGACAAAAAAGGACCCAAAAAAAAAAAAGAAAATGTACCGACGTCCTTTGTAAAAATTCTTATCATCGAGCAACGACGAGACGCGAATACCCGAAGAAGCTAACGTAATGGAGAAAGGGAAGGAAAGAGGGAAAATAAAGAGAGAGAGAGAGAGAGAGAGAGAGAGAGAGAGAGAGAAAGGTCGGGAAGAAAGAAGAAACGAGGGTGAGTACGAGGTCGAGTAAAAGACGTCGCCGGTTAGCCCCGAGGTATCGATTTGGGCGAGCATCCAATCAAGAATAAAGACACTATGGAGACGGTATAGTGCGTGATTGCAAGAGCCATGGAACATGCGCGTACCAATTCGACTAGCTTATTCGCATAAACCCCATGACCCCTCTTCTTCCCTACTTTTTATTAAATTTGCGTCATTGAATCTTTACGAAGAAGAACGAAGAAGAACTTGAAAGGTTTCGTTAAGAATTTCTTCATTTCCATTTAACAAACCCATTTACGTGCGCTTCCTATAAATTTGTTGTTTCTTTCTCTGCGTTTTCTACTTTTCTTTTTCTTTCTTTCTTTCTTTCTTTCTTTCTTTCTTTCTTTCTTTCTTTCATTTGTGTCTTTCTGTTATCATTATTATTATTATTATTATTATTATTATTATTATTATTATTATTATTATTATTATTATTATTATATTATTGTTGTTGTTGTTGTTGTTATTGTCAATAGTAAAAGAAAAGACTTAAAACATAAATTTGATATTAAAAGATAAACTAGAATATTTCGAATATCCCTACGATGTTATCCCTCGGTACGAATTCCTTTACTAAATGAACGAACGCATTTAAGGAATTCAAGGGATATGCCAAACCTAAAGCTAATCACCGTTAAATTAACATCGTTGGAACAAAGCCAGTCTTCCTCAAAGGCTGTTGTCCCATTGAACGCTCGTAATGGCATTCTCTAATGTTGACGGTAGCCTTCTTTATTCTCTCGTTCGATGTTTACTCTTATCATTAATGGACAATCATTATTCATCGCTCATCAGATCGGACTTTCTCAGATGAGAACTTTTTCGTTAATCATTATTGACTATGAATATAAATTATATAAATATGAAATATAAATTTTCACCGTATATATATCATCCGATAAATTAGCAAACAAAATGCTCGATTGTATTATACACACACACACACACACTCACACACACACACACACATACATATGTATTATACTTAGGATTTCTTTTTACAAAGCCGATTATTTTTATTAGCTCCTCAATCAACGTCTAGCTCGTCAATAGAAGAAATTTTCTATAGTGACTATGAATAATGCGCTTGAATAATAACAAAATATATAAATATATAAATATAAAAGGCACGAGATTAATACAAATAAAATATAAAATATCCTTCTGAAATAATATTTATCTAATAATTCCTAGGCTAACCTTGCAAAACGTTAAATTAATTTCCTAATTAAATTAACTACCTTGTATCCACCTTGTTTGTATATTTATGATATAACATCAAGCATATTAGTCCTGGGAAAATGGACGCTTAAGTACGTCTCGCGAGCAAACGTCTAAGCCTCGTCCGCGTCTAGTCTTGCTTCTACTGCTCTTACTCCTTCACTTCGAAGATACTCAACCCTCACAGCCCTGTTTGTCTCCTTCGTATGGACTGAACATCCACGTTGGTGACAGAACGGTATGGGTCTAAGGTACAACGTAAATCCATGTTTACTATGCTAATACCTAGAAACTTGCCGGTTGAAAGGATGCAGAGAAACGTTCCATTAAATATGCAGGGCTACTTGCGCGTACTTTGCGGAACGGAATCGAGTAAATGTGAAATGTACGTGTACGTGTGTATATTTATGTATATATGTATGTGCGTATGCGTGCGTTAGTATGTGTGTATGTGTGTGTGTATGTGTGTGTGTGTGTGTGTGTGTGTGTGTGTGTGTGTGTGTGTGTGTGTGTGTGTGTGTGTGTGTGTGTGTGTGTGTGTGTGTGTGTGTGTGTGTGTGTGTGTGTGTGTGTGTATGTGTGTTCTTAAGTTTAGCAGAGTAAAGAAATAAACAAAGATGAAGGGTAAACCGATAAAGACTCGGCGAGATTTTATCACGAAGTATAGTGTCGGAAAAGGAAAAAAGAAAAGAAGAAGAAGAAGAAGAAGAAAAAAAGAGTAGCAGTACAACTTTTTAAATATCCTTCTCTAAGGGTCCGCAAAAAATTAATTTGCAAATAACTCTTTTAAAAATATTTATTCGATAAAAAATAAAAAAAAAAAAAAGAAAAAGAAAAAAATCTCCCGTTAGAAAATTATCATATCGATCAACTGCTCGGAAGATAAACAGAGCTTACTTAACAAGATGAGGAAGTTGAATTTCTTCTAAAAGTACATACCAAAGTGTTCTAAGTTCAATCGTTACCGAAGAAAATCTGCATAAGAAGTATAATACACTTAAGTTGTTTTTCCTTGAAACCAAGAAATTCCATTTTCTTTGCGGAACGTTCGGGCAAGATAATAAAGATAATTACTTAATTTCTTTCCATTTCTCCTTGGAATAACTATTTATCAGCCTTATCCCTTATCCAAACGATTAATTAATTAATTAATTAATTAATTAATTAATTAATTAATACGACGTTTTGAAAAATTATAAACATCTTCGAAGGTAAAATTTTGTATGGTAAGATACACGGTAATCTAAGATTTTGTTTAAATCGATAAACGGACGCATCGAAAGTGACAAACGAAAAGAAAACCATTTCTATAATTCCTGATCATTCTATCTATTGTAATATCGAGAGTAGTTAACTTAGAACATTACACTCAATATTTCACGTTGCGAGAGCGAGGAACTTAAAGGGATGAGGGAGTGGGGTAGGAGGGTTACTCTAACCTTCGTTTCGCAAACTATTTCCGAACAATTCCAACCGACTTAGTGGCGATACAATCGAGATCCCAATATAATAAAATTATAGAAATATCGGTAGGGTTTATCTGAAATCTCAAGGATACCTTCGAACTCTTGACCCGTTGGTGTATTATACGAAGTGATCTAAGATCAAATATAGCGATAAAATTGATGGAGTTCTCGTGAGACAAGATACGAGATTTTATCATCGTATTCTACGAATAATAGAGCATCGAACGAAATGAAAGGAGAAAGAGAAAGAGAAAGAGAAAGAGACAGTGAAGAGGGAGAAAATTTGTTATCGTAAAAACAACATCAAGATTTCGACGTGACATTTAGATATAAATTTCGCGAATCAAACAGAAACTTCCTTCCTTCCTTCCTTTCTTTCGAACCTTTTTAAAATAGATGGATATCTCTGTCTGTATCTCGAAGAAGTATTCAAAAGCGCGATAGGATAATCGATCAAGATCACGGACGTAAGAAAAATCGAAGCGAGAACCGTCGCAACGTTTTCTCCCACCAGTCGATATTTTTCTGGTGGAACGTTTCTCCCTACGAGACAAATTTCCCCAAGTTCGACTGATTTTTCTTTCTCGAACTTGCATTCCCTCGCTTCATTTTTTTCTCCAATTCTCTCTCTCTCTCTCTCTCTCTCTCTTTCTCTTTCGTATACCTATAAATATTCTTTGAATTATTAAGTGTACGGTTCTTATATAAAATGATAATAATGATAATAATAATAATAATAATAATCATAATAATAATAATAATAATAATAATAATAATAATAATAATAATAATAATAATAATAATAATAATAATAATAATTGGAATCATTAATGAAACGGTACATGATCGTATCGAACTTACGGACTTATTTAAAAGTAAGAAAAAAAGAAAAATAAATAAACAAAAGATAAAAGAAAGGAAATACATAAACTTTGCATAAAAAAAAAAAAAAAAAAAAAAAAGAAAAGAAATAAACAAGCAAGCATTTTCATTACCAACCGAACAATGCGAAAATGTTAACAATAGGAAACTAATCGCAACAATAGAGATGGAAAATGGAAAAGATGAAAATATAAAAGCCATAAAGTAAAAAATTAAAAAGATTCGTATATGTATTATACGTACTTATTCGTCCTACTACACGTGCATGTACGTACGTACATAATTAATCATTAATTCGCTCGAATGGTTCTTTAGAAATATTAATATAAAGAAGGCAGCAAATTATTACAAAAGTTTGTAAGACTCCATAAGTCTACCTGCATCTATCTTTCTCTTTTATATTTCCCGACGTGTGCTTTACAAACTACGTACTTTTATAAGGAACACAAATTGGTAATTTTTAAGCAACACGGTGTTGAGCTCTTTTTCTCTATGACTTTCTCTCTCTCACACGCACACACACGCGCACACCACACATACACACACGCACGCATTTCGAGTTATTTACTTTTGTCCCTCTTACTTTTCCGCTCGGTGCGCCCTTACACAACGTCTTCATCGAGTCAACGAAGAAATTGTCGATCTTGAAAGCTTTTAGAAATTTCAACGCGAGGGTTGCAGGAACACTTTCAGAGAAGAATGGAAGGGCAACGGTGGGAGCTCTTTCGCGGCTAAACAAGCTTCGCGAGAACGTTAGAATATGAAAATGTCGTCGTTGGCCGATAAAAAGCGATTATTCCATTTAAATTCGTTATTTTATCGACGTAAGCGTCATCTTTTTGAATAAGAAAATGCTTTTATGCTTTCTCTCTCTCTCTCTCTCTCTCTCTCTCTCTCTCTCTCTCTCAATCTTTCTATCTCTCTTCGTAAATTGTTTTTGTTCCTTTTTTCTCTCTTTATTTCTTTATCAACGAACGATACCCATAATTAAAAGTTTTCTAATTTGTTTTTACGCTCCACCACAGTAAATAACATTTTATAATTCATCACTAATTATCACCGGCACTGTAGATACATTAAATGGATATACCTTAGTCGGTGATTATGAAAATGGTTAAAGTAAAATATTTAATCGAAAATTAGTTCATTCGCGTATCTAATGATTATGGCAATGACCCAATTTTACGTGTCTACTTTGCGATAATATAATTCCCATTAAATTTTTCTAAACTTAAACCGAAACTTCACAATCGCTTGTCCCATACGCTTATTTTACATTTATAATTTATTTATTCATTAACAAACATTAGGAATGACCTTTACGAACGATCATATTCAATTATTTTCATTCGGATATAGATCTGACAAAGTTAATACATATTTGGTGACTTCTATTAAATCCAACATGCAATACACGAAATCGAAGCTCGAGGGCGACATATGATTGACGATATTAAGATCACTATTACTACTATTATTATCATTATTATTATTATTATTATTATTATTATTATTATTATTATTATTATTATTATTATTATTATTATTATTATAGTTATTATTATCATTATCATTATCCTTAATTATTCCCAACACAATATATCGATACAATAGTGTGGAATACATTATGTTATTAATTACTTTGCAATTTCACGTGTGCTCGATTTCATGCATGAAACATCACTCCTATGAGTTATATTTGATAGCTACATTAACGCAAGGAGAATGGGACAAGGGGTGGGAAGGAGGAGAGGGTTATAAATCCGTTCGCCTACATCATTCACGCATCGTTTCACATATTATTGCAATTTTAAGAGACACACCATTGGTATCGATTTATTTTTCTATGATTTTCACCGTTAGATACATCGCGAGGTCTCCTTTTCTTTTTTTTTTTTATCCTGATCGTAATTTTTATTTTAAAAAAATAATTCTAATCAACCACGGCCAAGACACTGGTTCGTTTATAATTTTTTTGATATGACAAGTGATTTGATTCTGATAAGTGACAAATGTATGTATCATCGTACCAATCGATCATCTTACGATCGCACACATTTCCATTACTCTAATGCAAAACAACAATCGTGTATCGTACAATAAAGATGCGTTTCTGGCAGAGTCATCCGATAATATCATTGTATCTAAACAATCCCTTATAGATTTAAACCCTTTAGTAACCGAAGCGAGAC
This sequence comes from Dolichovespula media, assembly GCA_911387685.1. Classification (NCBI taxonomy): domain Eukaryota; kingdom Metazoa; phylum Arthropoda; class Insecta; order Hymenoptera; family Vespidae; genus Dolichovespula; species Dolichovespula media. The sequence continues at coordinate 6,508,615 of OU426860.1, forward strand.
CCTTCGAACTAACGCAAACCATTCTC
>OU426860.1:6511140-6556140 GCA_911387685.1 Dolichovespula media
TATTGGCTACAAAACGCGACGGGCTTTTATCAGCCCTCTATGTTTTTCCGTCGGGTTCAATTTGTCGGAGCTTTCGACTGAGCTTTCATCGATGTTGCATAAATTCGAAAGAACATACGACACGACATTCACGCATCCCAGCATCCGGATTTATCGACTCGTTCTCTTTTCTTTTGTTTTCTGTTTTTTTTTTTTCCTTTATTTTTTTTTTTCTTTTGATTCTTTTTTCTATTTCTTTTTGTACAATCCGAACGTACATACATACTTGCATATACAAATGTATATATATATATATATATATATATATGTGTGTGTGTGTGTGTGTGTGTATTTATGTATGTATGTATGTATGTACGTATGTCGTATGTATGTATGTATTCATGTATATTGTGAACATGCAAACGCTTGCAGGAAGATAAAACGAATTAGTATACTAATTCGGTCTCCCTAATCGAGGGAAAACGGCATCGCGTCTTCTGCTCAAAATACGATGCTTTATCGCGAACCTCGGAGTCCTCGGGACTGTCCATGCAAATCGATATGTTAATCAGGATTTAGCTACAACTACCTATCGTAAACTTGCCAGTTGATCCAATTCCTATGTTTATGTCCTACGAATTAGAAGCTTGAAATCTCTCAATAGAAAGGTACAATGTGTACGAAACGATAGATACGGTTTATAAAACGCATAGACCATATTGATCGTCAGATGTATTGTACGATTTATAATTTTCAATAGTAATTATTACATCCATTCTTTTTTATTTCGTGAAACGTATACGTACGTATACATATAATACTGCAATAACGGAAATTTCAAACGTATATATATATATATATATATATATATATATATATATATATATATATGCAAAAAAAGTATATATAGAGAGAGAGAGAGAATAAAATAACTATATTGAGAGAACAAGAAAAAAAAATATATATATATATATATATACAAAAAAAAAGTTATTGTTTGCCAGGTCTGATTGATTGAAAAATCGAAATAAAATATCGTATTGTATAACTTGGATCCAATTTCTCGAAATGATAATTAAAATCTATATTTTCATAACAATTAGAGAAACAAAATCCTATTGTCTTTTATATTATTACATCGTATTCTTTATACAGTAGGTATTATTTCACAAGCTTCGAAAAGGAATGATTAAAGATAGTGCATATTAGAAATAAACATTTCAATGGAGAATCGTATTCAATTCTATTGAATTAAAAAAGAATAAGCGAGAGTAAGAGAGAGAGAGAGAGAGAGAAAAGGAGAGAAAGAGATAAAGAGAGTATAATATATACAGATAAAGAGTAAAAGTAAAATGGAGAAGACTTTTCCGAAAACAAAGAAGGATGTTGACCTTACGTCTAGCCCTATAGAAAAGTTACAGTGAACTCTACGGATTCCGTCATGCAGTCATGATGCTTTGTCAAAGGGAACTCCAATCTTGCTTTTCAAACGTGAAACGATGCGGCTCGTTGTATGGAACAACGAAGAGGATAGAGGAAAGAGGAAAGAGGAATTCCTCTCTTCTTCAAACCAGCTTTTTTGACGTAGATATTGTATATAAATAACATCTTATTCTATTTCCTAAACAAAATGATCCCTCTCTTTAGATTTCCCTTCGGACGAGCCGATTGTTGAAAACCGAGTATAATACATATATATATATATATATATATATATATACTATATCATAAATAATACTAAAAATATAAGTCGTAACGTTGAAAAGCCATTGCATTTTCAGCTCTATATATCAGTTATATATATATATATATATATATATATATATATATATATATCGCATTCAACGTCGAATATCTAGCGATGTAAATGGCCGTTTCTGGTTATAATAGAAGCAAAGCTGTGTGCGAACGAAAGAGAAAGAGGGAGAGAGAGAGACAGACAGAAAGAGAGAGAGAGAGAGAGAGAGAGAGACTTCGAATCAAGCATAGTTCGCTTTTGTGTTACAGGCATGACGGAAAGTGGTAGGAGACATCCGGTTGTCCTCTACATTCATGGCGAGAGCTACGAGTGGGGAAGCGGAAATCCTTACGACGGCAGCGTCCTAGCCAGCTATACCGAGCAAGTGATCGTGACGATCAACTACAGGCTGGGCGTGCTAGGCTTCCTGAACGCCAACGTGGCGCCTGAAACGAAGGCGAGGGTGGCGAATTACGGTCTGATGGATCAAATCGCGGCTTTGCACTGGGTCCAACAGCACATTGCACTTTTTGGCGGCGATCCCGACAATGTTAGTCTCATGGGACAGGGTACGGGAGCCGCCTGTGTCCATTTTCTTGCCATCAGTCCGACCGTCATAAGAGGTAACCTTTTGGTTTTTTTTTCCTTTTTTGTTCTTCTTCTTTTCTTTTTTTCTTTTTTTTTTTTTTTTTTATTTCGATATAATCATCTTTCGATTTTAATTACAATTCATTCCGACGTGTAATTATCTTTCAATACGACATAATTTCTTTCTTTCTTTTCTTTTCTTTTCTTTTCTTTTCTTTTCTTTTCTTTACTTTTCTTTTTCCTTTTTCATTCGATTTTAATTACAATTCGTTCCGATATAATTATCTTCCACTTTAATTACAATTACTTTTGCACACGCATATGTCATTTTTATAACGATTTCGATTAAATGTGAAGTATCATGGAATATACCGTGACTTTTATCGCGTTTATCTCGTTATTGATACGAATTTAATACGTACGTGAGTGCGTTTTACTCGCTCTAAAAAAAAAAAAAAAAAAAAAAAAAAAGAAGAAAGAAAGAGAGAGAGAAAAAAAGGAAAATAAGAAAGAGTTCGGGATAAAAAATTAATTAAGTGGATCGAATGAAAACGGACGGAAATGCTCCGACGAATGAACTCGTTTTAAAATATTTACGAATAACAATGTTAGGAACTAAATCGACCCGTTCACGTACGTACCACGTGGTTAAAATAATTTTTATAACCTGTCATAAATGTTATTTCTTAATAAATAAAATAACTCGTCAGCTCTTAAATAATTTAAAATCAACATGGGTTCATACATTCTTTACTCACAATTTGATGTTCTTTCGAATTTTTATAACAAATCGAAAGAAAGGTAAAACGTGAGATATGAAATATTTCATTCAAAATTCATTTTGACGGATGCACGACGCGCTGAGAGAAATTATAGGAAACAACAATATTGACGAATGACGTTTCCTTCGAAACTATGCGACGTTCGTTGGTTAGACAATAATTTTTCCTATAATATAATAATATTATATAAAAGTTGTACGAAATTGTGAGCACTTTATTACGCAGCTCCGATACGATAAAAACCATTAATAATTTCCTCCCGTATGGTCGATCGATTATTTTTGTGGAATAAAAAAAAAAAAAAAAAAAAAAAAAAAAAAAAAAAAAAAAAAAAAAAGAATAAAAGAAATGGAAAAAGAAAATGAAAAGAAAAAAAAAAAAGACTCGGAGGGAGGAAAAATTTCCAAATTTTGTTGCGTGCTAATAGAATTTCGTGTCTCGTTTTACATCGGCAACTTTCTTTCGGGAAATGTCTTTCGCGACAGTTCGATTTCGCGTCCGTAACGAAATAATGCGCTTTGTTCGGCACAAAGCCCTTCGTCTCGAACGGAAAGCTCTCCAAGTATCGAAGAAATCGGATTTCATAGGAAAAAGCAGAACGCGGAGTTATATGTCCTTGAGAAAGATAAAGAATGGAGCTTGTTTCAGAGAGTTGCACACAATAAGTAGACGTAAAGGCGAATGTTACTATTGAACCAAAAAATATTATATTATTATATATCAAAGATATTTAAATATATGTAATAGTGTCATTAAAATGTTATTTTCTTTTTCTTTTTCTTTCTATTTTCCTTTCTTTTTTATTTATTTATTTATTTTCGAATAAACGCGACTCGGATAGTACCTTGCACACATCACGTTAATCGAACTATAATCTTTATTCCTTAACGTGATTTATTAAAACGCCTGACAATTCTCGACAATTTTATTCATTAATAAACTTTTGAACATTCTTCTTTCTCTTTCCTCTCTTCTATTTTCTTCTCGATATAATTTTAGAAAAACTACAAGTTCATTGTAGCATACTTTTAACAGGCTAGTGTTTCAAATCACTCACTCACTCTCACTCACTCTTTTTCTCTCTCTCTCTCTCTCTCTCTCTCTGTCTCTATCTCTCCGTCTCCGTTTCTTCAAGTTTGCGAAATTTTCAAACTATTTAAGTATAAAACTGGATCGAAGTTATACCGCTTACCTCGTATACTTTTAATAACGTCAGAAAAAAAAAAAAAGGAAAAAAAGAAAGATGAGACCGGCGTAATCATTGAATAAAGTTTCGAAGGAAAATGATACATTGGCATAACTTGCGAAACAAACATTTCTTTAATCCGAGAAACTATTATGATTGCATCGAGAGATGCGAGAGAATAAGAAGGAGCATACAAAAAGAAAGATAGTGAGAGAGAGAGAGAGAGAGAGAGAGAGAGAGAGAGAGAGAGAGAGAGAGAGAGAGAGAGAGAGAGAGAGAGAGAGGAAAAGATGATAAAATATAAAAAAGAAAAGAAGAAGAAAATACTAAAAGAAAAGGACGAGAAAGGAACGGAATAGAGAAGGAAGAAAGAAAAAAAAGAAAAAAGAAAAAAAAGGTAAAGATCGTTCACGCGCGAGTGCGCTTTCATAATAGGTAAAAGTATTTTCCAATAGAGATGAGATAAGGAAGAGTTCGATGGCAACCATACGGATAAAGAAAAAAAAAAAAAAGAAAAAGTAAAGTAGAGATAGAGAGAGAGAGAGAGAGAGAGAGAGAGAGAGAGAGAGAGAGAATAAAGATGAGTAATATTTCACACACATAATATCGCGATAGGAGAGAACAGAAGATCTTACAAGGATTCGATATCCTCTTCTTTTTCGAAGAGGTGAGTCTAACGCGATCAGTAAGTGCCGTTACCTCGAAAATGTTAACCGTGAGCTCGACCACAGTGAATGTGTTCGTTCGTTTCACGATGAAGATGTTAAGAAAGATGAGAGCAATATCGAAAGGGCAACGTGTTACCAACCATCTAACTGCACGTGCCTCTTTGTTCATCGAATTTGACCGTATTACCGTTCAGAAAAGAAAAGGGAAAGAATTTCTCAAATTGCCAATAATATTTCTATTGTTAGAATTTTACACCCTTTTATATACATACATATATATATATATATATATATATATATATATATATATCTTATAAAATATTCTAAATATTTGATTTTTTTTTATATGAAATTTTTGAAATTTTTTTTTATATACATATACATATATATATATATCTTATAAAATATTCTAAATATTTGATCGAATTATTTAAATACGTTATATCAGTTATCGTTTTAAACGTATATGTAATAATATTATTATATATAATTATATATATATGATTATAATTTTATATATAATTATATATATATGATTATAATTTTATATATAATTATATATATATATATATATATATGATTATAATTTTATATTAATTATATACTTATAGTCATCCTTCAAAAATAAATTTATTTCAGAGTTTTCTTATCCTTCTATGCGTGGTCCTTCCGCGTACGCATATCAGGTGTATAAAAATAAATTCGATCTCTAAAGGATCTAAAAAAAAAAAAAAAAAAGAAAAAAATAGAAAAAGCAAGAAAAAAAAAAAAAAAAAGAAAGTCGAATTAAAAAATTAACTGTGATAACTTTCGTATTACGCTATTTTAAAAACTTATTGGAAATACATTATTATGGTCATACATCGGATTCGTTCATTTAAAATGAAACTCTTGTATTAAAAATCACCAGGGCTACTAAAGTTTTTATATTTTCTTGTTAAAGTCTTAGTATCCATTCATCGAATTCTATTCTATTCAATGATAATCATCTTTCGAGGCTCTTGAAAACGCTCGAATGAATTATAATATTAAAACGAAAAAAGAAAAAGAAATTGTGTTTCAGTATTTTGAAAAAGTTCATTGTGTCATACTTAAATCCTGGTCTTTCTTCTCTCTATTTCTCTCTCAATCGTTTTGTCCCGAGTTTTAAGAAATCAGCTTAAGGATTTGCCAATGGATTCCGACATTCTGGAAATACGAAATAGCAAAGAACGTGACATCGTTCCCTTAACTTCGTTGACGTCAGACGGTAAACTTGATTTTCTCTCTCAATCGTCATCTAGATTCTTACGTCTTAGAAAAAAAAAAAAAAGATTTACCTGTTGGCCTTGTCATCTCTTTTCTCATGATGTATTTTATCGTAGTATTTTAACATATCGGTCGATCGAACGTGTGCAGATTTTATGCCCGATCTTTATTCGATCGCTAGAGAAATAAAATTTCTCGGCTTCCTGCGTATTCTCTCTTACTTTCCATTCATTCCTTCTCGTTCTACTTTTCATTTCTTTAATTCAGGGAAAACAAAATAAAAAAAAAAAAGAAGAAAACAATTTATGAAAAAAAATGTGATCCCGATCGACGATCCTCGAAGGTTGAAACGAATTAAGATCGGCACATGATCATTAAAAAAAAAAAATAAAAAAAAAATAATAATAATAATTTTTTACGAAGTTATCAATTAAAATAATAATCGATCGCGTGCAATCGCTCGCGATACTCAATCGTTTTTACTAAATCACATTTCGTATAACACAGCGTTCGCTCCACGATCGAGTTCCTTTAAAACGATTCAATCTAAGTTAGAAACAAAATATAAAAAAAAAAAAAAAAAAACAAACGAACAAACAAACAAACAAATAAAACAAAAAAAATAAAGAAGAGTATTATTCACTTTCTCCTCGTATAGGTCTGTTCAAAAGGGCGATACTACTCTCGGGTAGTGCACTGTCTTCCTGGGCCGTGGTCGAGGATCCTGTCTTCTATGCGCTAAAGCTCGCCAGAGCGATAAATTGCACGATTCCCGAGGACCTACTCAAGGACAACGAGTTGATAGTCGATTGCCTCAGGGAAAGCAGCCTCGAGGAATTGATGCAGATCGACATACAACCGCCAACTTTTCTCAGCGCCTTTGGACCGAGCGTAGACGGTGTCGTTATCAAACCTGATTTCCAGAAGGACCTTTTGTCCTATCTTGGCCCGGAATTTCAAGGATTCGGGTAGGCACATATATTATAATAGAACGAATCGATTTGATTTAATATCGTTCGTACGAGTTCCCCTTTTCATATCTTTTCATATTTAATTTCAACGCTTGTCAGATAAATCCGTATAATTATTTCCCTTTTTTACTTCATTTTTGTTTTTTCTTTTTTGACTTTTAAAAAGAATTTCTCTAATAAAACTGGAATGTTCACAACCTTTTTCATTTGTCTCGAATAGAGATTATTAAAAATTCAATGGGAACATTGATTATAATTTGAAATTATTCAATCGCAATGCATACGAAGGAGTTCATTAATAGCTATCGCAATGAAATATTTCGGTACTTCAATATAATATTACATTGTTGAAATTTTCAATACCTACTCGTTTTTTACGAGTGCTTTTATGGAGAGGAGAGTGGAAAAAAAAAAAAAAAAAGAAGTAAATAAATAAATGTGCACACATTTTTCAGACCACTCCCGAAAAAAGCTGAACATGGAGCACCCATAACGAGCAACAATAAATACGACCTATTGTTCGGCGTCACGACCAGCGAGGCTCTATGGAAATTCGCTGAGAAGGATGTGCATCAAGGATTCGAGGGTGAAAGGAGAGACAGGATCATCAGGACTTATGTCAGAAATGCTTACGTCTATCATCTAACGGAGATATTTTATACGGTTAGAAACTCCTTCCTCTTAATCCGTGTACTTCGACGTTTCCTTTATTATTTTTTTTTTTTTGTTTTTTCTTTCCTTTATACAGAACAATTAGAAACATTCATTTATCAACCCGGGCACTGTAAATTCGAAATTAGTGATTCACGTCAATATTATACAATCGTAATCGAGGTCGATGATTTTGAACCGCGTCTCTCGGATTACAAAATAAATATATTCATCTCTTACTAAGCTTGTCCTTCTAAAATTTAATTCACCAAAATTCAACGTTGAAACCTCGTCGAATATGTTTTTGTTCCCCCCTCCCCCCTCTTTCTCTTTCAACAAGATTCGTTTATTTAATTTGAAGAAATCGAAAACGGAATGGAACGTTGCTACCGTTTCGCTGCTTCCAGTCAAATTAATATAATATCTCAATGTTATCGGAAATTTTTCAATAAAAAAGAAACGAAAACAACAAAAAAAAGAGAGAGAGAGAGAGAGAGAGAGAGAGAGAGAATCGAAGAGAATATACAGAAGGGTTCGTTGTTACGCTGGACAATGCTTATTTTACAATTGCATTAACCTTTAATTACTTATCTCTTGTATCCTCTCCGGACGTTCTCTCTACTCGATAAAATGAAAATAACGGGATTGCCGGCGGGCGAAACGATAACCATTGCACAAAACGTCCGCACAGGAAAGGCATCAGTATACGAATAGTAAAAATCGTCCTCCAATCCCCTCGCGTACTCTCCGCGCCGGCATCATAATTCACAAATTATTTTCGTATCACGAGCTACGGTACGTCTCTTGGTCGTAATAAATATTTAGATATCTATACGTTGTTCCGTTATCAGCGAACGGTTCAATGATCGATCGATCCCGATGTAGATAAGCCGACAAAAAGTAATGCAAAAAATAAAAAAAATAGAAATATCTACACCCACGTAACACGTCCTATGACAGATTTTATATCTTGACATTTATTTTTTTCGTTCGTTCATTTGTTCTTCTCTTTTCTCTTTCCTTTTTTTTTTTTTTTTTATTATCATTATTATCTTTTTTTAATTGGTCATATCGCATGTATCGAACTCATATAATTGTAACATTTTCACAATCAAAAGTATTTTCGATTGTAAATTTTTTTTTTCTTACTGTTTAATTTTTGCTTAATTAAATTAAAACGAGTTACCAGTTCGATACATATATATATATATATATATATATATATATATATATATATGTTCCCATTATCTTGCTCTTTAGATGATTCGTTCATTTCATAAATCATCAATTTTTCTAGGTCGTCAACGAGTATTCCGATTGGGAACGGACGGTACAGCATCCGGTGAATACAAAGGACGCCTGTGTCCAGGCACTGAGCGACGCGCAATTCGTAGCACCGCTCGTTCAAACTGGCGATCTTTTCACTCTGAGGCACACGAAAAAGCCAAATAATCCGCACATCGCGCCACCGCCCGAGATCGAAAAGGAACCAATGCCAAAAACGTTCTTTTACGTTTTCGATTATCAGATGAAGGACGGCGACTATCCGCAGGTAATGTCAACTATAATAACACATTTAATCTCTCTCTCTCTCTCTCTCTCTCTCTCTCTCTCTCTCTTCATTTTTATTTCTTTTTGTTTTCTTTTCTTTTTCCAAACGATAATAATAATAATAATATTAAAATTGATCGTGATTGATAGTTATTAAAACTGTTCGTAGACCGACAATTTGTGTTTGGAAATAAAATTAAATGAGCGAATGAAGAGATAAAACAAAACAAAAAAAGAAAAAAAAAAAACGAAACGAAACAAACGAAAAAAGAAATGAACAACCTTCCTCTCGCGAATCGCGGACGCACGTTGATAATTTTGAATACGCCGATAGATACGCGTCGAAGTTGTACGCAATTCGAACGCAATTAACACCGAACGACGAACTTTTTATTTACCATGACGAAATTTTTTCAACGGCACGGCACCGGTGGGGGGGAGGGGAGGGGCCGGGGATGGGGGTGGAGGGGTCGTACAATAAAACATACACGCGCGTAGAGAAACGAAACACGCCCAACTCGCGCCGTACACAATGATCGTTATTGTCTATCCGCGGGACGTAATTTTGCAACGAAGTTTCCGTTTATCGCGGAATTTACAACGCGAACCTTTTCAATTAATTAAACGATTTCTCGTAAAATGCGGCCTCGAGGGTAGTTGCACGTTATCGGAACAATTTTTTTTTTTTTGTTCCTTTTTTGTTTTTCTATCGGAGCTATTTCAATTTCGTCATTGGAAACGATAAATTTAGTGCTGAGAGAAAAACGTATGATTTCGAGCTGCCCGGGACAAATGTTTTTTTATTTATCTTCTCTCTCTCTCTCTCTCTCTCTCTCTCACACACACACACACACACACACACACACACACTTCGTATCTCTGTCTCTCTTTTGAACCATATAATATCAAACATATTAAATACGTAACTGTCTGATTAAAAAAATATCAAATTAATTCGTATCCATATTCGACAAATGGGCCAAAAGAAAAAAAAAAAAGAAAAGAAAAGAAAAGAAAAGAAAAGAAAAGTAATCTATATAAATAGAACAAATTTTCTTTCCCTTCCCTCTCTTCTCCTCCTCCGTCATCTTATATTATTTCCTTTCTCCCTTTCTCCTTCCATTTCTCCTTCTTTCCCGTCGCAATTGCACGTAACATTGAAAAATATTTCTATAATTTACCTTCGTTACGTGAATGTACGTACGTTGCATGACGCCAACGTCATCTCACTGGTAAGTTCGTGCGATCGTTGAATATAACGAAAACGCAAAACCAAAAAAAAAAAAACAAACAAACGAACAAACAAACAGACAAACAAACAAGCAAGCAAAAAAAGAACGAGGAAAAAAATCGAGAAAATTAATGTAACAATGACGGAACGTATAAACTAGGAAAACGTTTATAAGAACCACAATACGTGTTACCGAAAGGAATTACTGTGGAAACGTTTCATAACGTTGGCATACACGCGGTTAGTACAAGTAGTACAACTCGCTCGCGTCTGCTACTCGCTGAACTAGTATAACGTTCTAACCATAGGTAGGTGATTCATGGACGCTCACGAGACAGAATCGCGTACATTCTGCCGTGCGATAATATACGACGCGTGCATATTCCTAGTTACGCATTAGTTTCTCTCGTTGCCGAGAATATCCATGTATTTGGATACACTCCCACTCTGTCCTTCTCTTTCTTTCCCTCCCCCCCTCCGCCTCTCTCTCTCTCTCTCTCTCTCTCTCTCTCGTTCAACGCGAAAGAACACAGAAAAATATGCACAAACCGGTCCCCAGTTTTCTCTAACGAACAATGAGAAAAGTTCCTTCTTTTTCTTCTTTCCGAGCGATCTAAATAATCTGGAAACTACGGAACACGCAAGGGAAAAAAAAAGAGAAGAGAACGAAATTAAAAAAAAAAAAAAAGAGAGAGAGAGAGAGAGAGAGAAAGAAGAGCCGTAGATAAGACAGAAAGAGAATTGTCTTTTTCTTTTCTTCCTTCCTTCCTTCCTTCCTTCCTTCCTTCCTTCCTTTCTTTCTTTCTTTCTTTCTTTCTTTCTTTCTTTCATTTCTGAGAAAGAAAAAAGCAATGTATAACACGATCCGATATATTTCTCATTTCGCCCGTCTCATTCGTATTTTATTTATTACACTTATTACCATCACTTTACCTTCATTCACAATATATATCCCTTTTATCCCACCTGTTTACTCTTGTTACTCCTTCATTTTACTTCATCTCACTAATATAAATATTATTCAATCTTCGTGGTCTTAACTTTAATCCAATTTTACATCTTGCATCCACTTAAGTTTGTACTTTCTTTTTCCGTCATTTGGCTACCTCTTCTATAAAGAAATTTTATAATTTTCTATCTTTCCCTCTCTCTCTCTCTCTCTCTCTCTCTCTCTTTCCCTCTCTCTCTATTCGTCTTGTGAACTACACTCGTACCTCAATCATATTTCGTTCGCAAGAGCGAGACTAGGATACAAATCGTAGACGAATTTCCACGTCAAAGGAATCCCAACGATGATGATACAAGTTTTCTAGATGCATCGTCGACGATCCAACGATATTATTCGTGGCAACTTCACTCGGCTATTTCCTGCGCCAGACGATCGGAGAGAATCGACCAAATTTCTAAATTCCATTAAAGTTTTTCCCCCGCTTCTACCTTAGACGAAAGACAAATGACGTTTCAATCCTTCTCACTCACACGTCACACTCCCTGTGGTTACTTTAATCTTATTCTCTCTTACTTACTCTCTCTCTCTCTCTCTCTCTCTCTCTCTCTCTCTCTCTCTCTCTCTCTCTCTCTCTCTCTCTCTCTCTCTCTCTATTTAACTTTTCTTGCACAATTTCTTTTAATAGGATCCATAATTACACGCGATAAAATTACATATCGCAAATTTCTAGGAAAAGGAGAAAAGAAAGGAAACGGAAGAATAAAAAAGAAAAAAAAAAAGAAAAAAACAACACGGCAGCTTAATTCTCTCATGTTTTCTCTCTTATGTGTCAGATTCGAACATAACGTTGAACATATTTCATATATCGAAAGGACGTCGTTATCTTTCGCCCGCTCGATCGATGAGGAATCGTAAAAGCGAAGGGAAAAGACCATTAACAGAGTATCGTGAACGTGATAAACATCATATCATTATCATCATCGCGCGCTCTAACCCGATGATTTTCTTAGAAAAACAAAAAATCTTATATGGAAATGATTTGGTGTCGTTATGTCGTTAAAAGAAAAAAAGGAAAAAAGAAAAATAAAGGAATATCAAGAAAAGAATCTTACGTTTTACGATCGTAATGTAACGCTTCGTGTATTGTTTAAAAAGAAAACAAAAAAAAAAAGAAAAAAGAAAGAAAAAAGAAAGAAGAAAATTTCTTTATTAGATTCGGCAAGAGTATTTCGGTACATAAATTATTCCTTTCGCGTTTTCACTGTGAGAAAATCTCAATATGGTCTTTCTTTATGACTACCGCAGGCATTCTCGAGCATCTTCCGCCCGCTGATTTTCTTTACGGAGCTAATTAAGGACGAGTACGGCTTAATGAGCGCGGAAAAAGATCCACCTTGTAAAAATAAAAACGCGTTGCGGCTCGCGAATAAAATAGAACGAACCTCTTCTCTGCCATCATGAAAAATGAAAGTGAAGAACCTCTTTTTCCTCCATCTTTTTCTATACTCTTCCTCTTTATTCCGCTATACATGTTATCTTATTTAACGATAATTCCTTCTCTCGCTTTGTCAATAACGTTATGTTCGTCGAATAATATATATATGTGTGTGTGTGTGTGTGTGTGTGTGTGTGTGTGTGTGTGTGTGTGTGTGTGTGTATGTATGTATGTATATATGTATATCTCTTTCTTTTTCTCTCGATTTTACTCGGACGGTAATATCCATTGAAAAGAAAAGCGATATCTATGCTTGAGGTAATTAAGATTATATACTATATCTATCTAATAAAAAAAATATATATATATATGTATATATATAATACAATTCATCTCTATTCATTTATCGGGCCGTAGAATTTGGAAGATTTTTATTCGTTCTTTTTATCTCTTCTAGTACACCAAGTATACTTATAAATTATAGAGAAATTACTACGTATTTGTATTCATATATATACATATATACATATATATATGTATATGTATATGTGTGTCATATGTTCGATTACATATGTTACTTATCACAAAACCTTAACAATTCATCAGTCTGAGAGAAAAAAAAGCCCAAACAACATACGAATTAATTCCAAAATCCATCAACGAATTATCGAATAATAAATATCTCCGTTCGAACGGATTATAAATATCGTAGGAATTTTGCGTCTTATAAAATGATAAACGTCGAAAAACTTCACGGTAATATAAATCCCATTAACACCTGTTGAGAATCGATCGAATCGTCCTATCGATGAAATAGTAGATCTTTCAAACTACGAAACTATTTCACCGTTTATCTCTCTACATCTATCTATCTATCTATCTATCTATCTATCTATCTATATATATATATATATATATCTACGTATTTATCGTTCTATCTATCATATCTATCTATCTATCTATCTATCCATAGACGAATACACGTATGTAGGTTCGCGACGAGAAAATAATTGGGCGATAGGAGAACAATGGCCGCTGCTCTCCTAAGCTTCCCAAAGCCGTCACTCCGTTCGTCCTCCTCCTCCTCATCCTCCTCTTCATTCTCCTTCTCCCAGTGAGCAACCCATCCCACCCAGCATACCCCCCTTCCTCATCGCTTGCAACCCAATCCTCCCCTAACTCACGCCCACCTCCCATCCGTTCGCTACTGCCCGGGCAATCCGAGCATTGTTCCTCGGGGTCGGTCGTCAGGATAGATCCACCGACGTTTCCGCTTACGAAGAATCGGAATGATTTCGCGGCTGCACCGGCTGGACGAAAAATCTGAAATGCCGGGTCAGGAAAGCGCAAACCGGCTATTTCCATTTCAATTTAAACCCCCCTTCTCGCCCGCCCCTCCCCCCCCTCAACTATCCTCCCCTCCGACCGGGATCGTCTCCGTTATACTCCGTGCATACCCCCGTATGAATGCTCGACCACCGTGAATGGGCCCGAGATGTGTGATCTATCCTATATAACGATGGAGTTAGAGATCTGTCCAATGTCTTTATATAATCGTCACACACTTCGCACGTAAACTCTACATTTTGTTGTTATTATTATTATTATTATTATTATTATTATTATTATTATCATTATTGTTATGGTTATCGTTATTGTTACTGTTACTATTATTATTTCTATTTCCAATAAATTCGAACGGACATAGGATTATGCGGATGAGTAATGATCACACTGAAACGTTCGGAATAATTTACGTATTTCTCGTGATAACGTCCGTCTACTCGTGATAAAAAGTGTACTATATTCATGCAAAAAGAGAAAAGAAAAAAGGAGGAAGCAATGAAAAAACTTATTAGCTTCGATATCGTTGAATTATTGATGGACGTAAGGTGTTTCGCTTTCAAAACGGTTTGTAGTGTACATTTGTTTTACATTTTTCTTTGTTCTTGTTTGTTTTTTTCTTTTCTTTTCTTTTCTTTTCTTTTTTTTTTTTTTTCAATCGGTCATGTTAAATGTACCGAAAGAATTTAATATACGATTAAAATGGATTAACATATATATTACAAAATAATGCCATTTCATAGAATGAGAATTGACAGTTCAGAGAGCCAATATGCTTTTACATATATGGTATATCACAAATCATGTAACTACATTAAACACTGTAATATCCCTTTAAACACTATGAGCACTGATAAACACATTCCTCTATAGCGGAATTACAGAATTACGATGGAGGGATCGAGAATAACGTCAATAAGATATTCATGGGAATATCGAGTAATTACTTCGTCATACCATGACCTGTGTTTGCGCATTAATCGAAGCCTATGTTGATAATCGATAACGTTGTCGCTTTCATTGCTTATAAACGTATCATTTATTCATTTCTATTCAGTATCGATTTGTTTCTCTTTGAAACGGAAACCGTGCGAATTAGGAAAAATATGTAAAAAATAGAAAAAAACATATGTATTATATGTACACGTTTGTATGTATATATATATATATATATATATATATATATATATATATATGTATGTATTTATGTATAAACGTTTGAATAAATTCATACGTTCCATACAAAAATCTTTCGGCCGACGTGTCGTTGGAATTAAAAAATTGAAAAAGATGGAGAGAAAATGGATAAGAAATAATTGAAGTAATGTAATTAAAAGGAGAGAAAGAGAGAGAGAGAGAGAGAGAGAGAGAGAGAGAGAGAGTAAAAAAAGGAAAGAGAAAGTTCGTTCGGGAAGGAAAGAGAAAAAAAATGTGTAATCGTCGAAAGGAACGATCGATAGACCGAGAAAAAAAAAAGGGAAACAAAAAAGGAAAAGAAAAAGGACAGAAAGATGGTCTTCATAAGAGAAAAATCTCTCGAAAAGACCGAGAAAATCTTGTTTATCGACGTGACACCGCATTAAGGGACGAGAGAAAGCGTTCAACTGGAAAGGGACGTTAAAATAATAGCAAATAAAATAGTGCGGTCGCGTAGCTCGGTTTGGTCTTCGGCAATTCGACCTGCCAGTAATTTTCTAAGATTTTCAGGGACAATCCTTCGACCAAAGAAAGAAAGAGAGAGATATAGAATCGTACTAGGGAAGAAAGAAAGAAAGAGATAGATAGAGAAAGAGAGAGAGAGAGAGAGAACGAGAAAAGAAAATGTTTGATGACACACAACACAAACCATTTTTCTTTTTTCCTTCTACTTTTTCTTTTTCTACATCTACTACTACTACCTTTTACTCTTCCTCTTCTATTTTTTCTTCTTCTTCTTCTTCTTCTTCTTCTTCTTCCACTTTACCAGCATTCTCACTAGTATTTCAGTTCTCGTACTTCGAGGGAAACATCTTTCCCCCCTATCTGTTCGAACAACCAAAGAGTAAATTACCCGTATCAAAGCAAGTTCGAGGGATCAGCTTTCAACGCTTCGATGGTCGTTAGTTGGTTCGTCAGGATCTTGCTTTAGGCGTTAGGTGTTAAAATCCGATTAACGAAAATACAATTTTAACCGAAGAAATGACCGCAAGAGAATAAGATCGAACGAATGAATCGTTTACGATTAATTTTATCGGACGTGTTATAATATAGTTTGCACTTTATCAGAATATCCATTTTAATTTCAATATCCTTCTAAATATATATATATATATATATATATATATATATATATATATATATATATATAAAGGATAAGGCGATCTAAATCTGTATTTAAAAAGAAAAAAAAAACAAACAAATCGATAAATATTAAATATTCAATTCGATTTCGACACGAAAAGAATTTAACGATAATGAAAGAATAATTTAATTCGTGTTTAACGACAATAAAACGTAGTAGACGTATACTTATAAAAAATAAATAAATAAATAAATAAATAAATAAACAAAATAAATATAGTATAATACATAATTACAATGTATATATAACAATTGTAATAGTAAATATCATTATATGCGTTTATATGCATATCTATGAATGTACATAATATAAATATTATATAAACCTATATAAAAACACGCGCGCGCGCGTATTCGATTGATTCATAAAACCTGAACTATATACGTCGATAGAAAACTCAAACTATTAATCGACTGATAATATTAAAAATTATATTACGTAGATATGTATAGATATTTAATAAAATCGAAACGTTTAAGAGTACTCGTTCGTACGACCGTCACACTCGCGTGCCTACCTTCAACTATCGTCCACCGACCTCTAACGTTTATCTCTAACGTCTTACAAAAACATAAACATACGTACATACATAGCTTTTTCCGCTAAATCAACGTTTATAATATAGAATAAAGGTCATTCCAATTTACAAGTCCGTATACTCTTCTACGCAGTATTAATTTGTTTATCTCTCTCGTACGTACGTACGTACGTACTTACGCTTTGCGAATATTACAATAAAAGTTAACTTTCTGCTGCTTCAACGTTTTCCCCCATGTCGAGTGATATTAAACGTTACGAAATATTTGGGCGCGCGCACGTTAACGTTAACGAATACAACGAACGATCATTTTGTTACGAATTTAACCATTAAAAGAAACTTTCTCCTCGTCGGTAATAGGAAAGAAAAAAAATATATATAAAATAAAAAAAGAAGGAAAGAAAGGGAGAGAGTAAGGGAGAAAGAAGAAAATAATAAAATGCAAGAGAAAGAGAAAGAGCCATAAGGAAACTTTGCATTTTTCATAACAAAATTTTCTTCTCGCGTATTAAAATCTCACACCAATATTACTACTACTACTACTACTACTACTACTACTACTACTACTACTACTACTATTTCACCACCACCATCATCATCGACCGTCAACGGGATAAAAGGTTTTGACTCGCGTACATTAAAAGTTATAAAGAACTCAGCCCGTTCGGCACGAACAGCACGCGCCCATCGTCTTTGAAACTACTTCCGAAAACGAAGAACCTTTAAAAGAACCTTGGAGAACAGCCGAGGCGAGAAAAAGAACGTCTAAGATGAAAAGAGAAGAAAGAAAGTTTCATTGCAAACTCGTCCATCGGAAAGCATATCTACGAGTTAATAGAAAGAAAAAAAGAAAAAAGAAAAAAAAAACAAACAAATACTAGAAAGTAGGAAACAAAGGAGAAAGAAACGAAAACAAGATAAAACTTATCGATACGGGGAGTAAATTAAAAATGGTTATTGATTCAATTTTTTCAATTTCAAATACCCTCGATACTCGGGAATAAATTCTTTCGATTGTACGTACATACATACACATATATGTATCTACTATTTTCAATAATATATACGCATTCAATCGGGTCATTCCAATCACGTTAATTTTTGAATCATTGAAAGCTATCAAATGAGAATCGTATGATTATAATTAGAAACGATCGTAACAGTTTACATTACGGGATACGATAAAAGGCCATTTCAACGATCGAAATTACGATGCGAATTCGAATAAAACGATTCGTTTATATCACTGATATTCAACCAAAAAGTTCGACAATTATTTCCGGATAACTGTCTATCCATTTGCATTCCACAAATCCACTGGTTTTCACCGCAAACTCCGCATCTCTGAGCTTAACGGAAACGCGAACATTACGAGAAACTCCAAAATTAATAAACGATCGATCTCCATGGATCGATTCTGGTGGTCTCTGCATATCCCAAAGATATCGTCAACCATTCGAACGGAATTATCCTTCGATAATTAATACGTCTTTAGACGGAGTAAGCCTCAAAGATTATACGCCTAAAATTTAAATCGTCAAATACTCCCCATTCGAGATTCATACACGTGAATTATTTCTTGAAATTTCGATTATACATCATCTCCGATATGCCGATACGCGTTTTCTAATCAAAATATGATCGTTTAATCGTAACGATATATACATATATATATATATATATATTTTTTTTTTTAAGAAAAAAAAAAGAAGGAAAATTTTCAGTACGTATCTAACACATTTTATCCGCTAATTTCACTTCATTCTATTTTTCCCCCGTTCTCGTTTCTTTTCTTTGTCTAATAGTAATCCATATGAAGCAATCCTTGAATACGTACGCTCAACTATATAAATTAATAATAATAATCATCAAATGTATAAGAGTAAATAAAACTAAAAGATTCAATTAAGACTATGCACATTGTCAGTATTTGATAAAACGCGATCCATGCTAGCAACGGTGAGTAAAATCGTAGTCGTTGGCTGAGATGAGAATAGAAGCCTTAGGCTACATCCTCATCTATCCCTTTCGTATCCTTTTGTCTCCCTTCCGTTTTCATCCTTGTAGTCCTTTCAGAGGACTTTAAACTTGTCGTCGGTACAAAGACGACGAGTAAAGCGGCTTGAGGCACCTCCCAATTCTTCCATAGATTCCCACTGTTAACGGTACATTTCTTGCTCGTCTACGAACTTGGTCTATTAACTTCATGGGCCACGATGATATTCTCCGAAACCGCTAAATGTGCATCCGCAATGAGAAACAGCCCATCAACCATACCTCCGTAGCCTTTATATAATCAAGTACCGGGATTTCAATTAAAATTTCAACCTCCAACTTGTTAAGACCGTAATAATTCTTTATCAAATTGCAAAGGATCGGTTAGCACGAGTTCGATCGTTCTCTTCTTTTTTCTTCTATTTTCTCCGTTTCTTTTATTTTTTTTTTTTTTTTTTTTTTTTTTTTCCTTTTAAGTACCATCTCTGATCCTTTGATTTATACGTATAGACAACGAAAAGGTTTTCAAACGGGACGATAATTTTTCAAGACTTTTTTTAATATATGAATCTTAAAACAAATTAATTTATATCTATATTCAAATACATGTGTGTATATATATATGTGTGTGTGTATGTGTGAATGTATATATATACGACACTTTTTATTTCTAGAAAAAGTTAAATACCGTTTTAATTGCACGTTCTTTATATTAAAAACGAGATCATTAACTTAATGTCAGAATGGATATTAATCGACGTCTTCCGTGGCCACGTGTAAAAGAATAAAATCCTCTGAGATGGATATAAGATGAAAGGAAAAAAAGAAAAGAAAAGAAGAGAAAAGAAAAATAAAAAGAAGAAAAAGGAAAATATCGTTCTGTTAAGTCACCGTTTATAATAAGTAAAAAGAGTGCACGGTCTTTAACCGTGATGCAAATAAAAGAGAGTAATTAACTTTCTTCATATTGCTCGAACTCGGGATCCTTGTTTTAGTGGCATACCAGGAAGATTGTGAATTGCGTGGACGTTATATTCAGTATTACGCCAATTTGTTTCGTCCCGCGCACCGTTCCACGACTTTCCTCGAGTTCTTAGGTCGTATGAAATCGATAAAGAAGAACGGGACTGTAGCGTTGATTAATAGATCGATTAACCTTTAACGAGAAAGTGAAGTCGAAGGATAGTGTCGAGAGATAAAGCGAGATTAGTACGATACCTAAAACAATCAATAACTGACGGTCAGTAATCGTGAGCAATCAGGGTTATAATATCCTTTTCGAAATTGACCAGTTAACAATAACAATGATTATTTTTCCATAGGCTAATGTACGGATCCAATAGTAAAATTTATCACGATTACAAAATAATATTTCTATTGATTGCGACTAAGAATCCATAGTATCTGAATGAATCGATGAATCGTAAAACGGAGAATTGCAAAATTATACGTATAATATTTTTTTTTTTTTCAATAGGGACCGAGAGAAAAGCAAACGATTTATTTATTATTTTTATCTCGAAATAAATTAGTAAATAAATATATATATATATATATATATATATATATAAATATATAAAAATTAATATTACAACGTAATTTACGGTAAATAAATAAACAAATAAATATTATAAATCAAATGATGCAATATTTCTTTTTGTTTTTATTCTTATAAAATCTTTCTTTCCGAAATAAATACAATCAGATTCGCGTTGATTAAAGGGATGAAGAAGAAGAGTCGGATATAGAGAGATACATATAAACGGATAGAGAAACGCGAACTTAGAAATAGGGAGAAGGAAGAGAGAGAGAGAGAGAGAGAGAGAGAGAGAGAGAGAGAGAGAGAGAGAGAGAGAGAGAGAGAGAGAGAGAGAGAGAGTGAGAAAGGGACGCAGGGAAAAGGGAGAAGGAATAAGAGAAATCGTGGAGAGCAGGGATAGGACATAGAAACCAAATCCAAAACGCGAACTTGCAAGGGCAGTGTACGTGTCGCGTATCCATCACTGTCTAACCGTAGAGAAGGTTCATCGAAGTTGTTTCGCCAACTGGATTTCGTCATTGTCGAGAATCCAAGCTAACACACGGAGATATACATACTAGTGCGGCCTCTAATACCATTAATTTCATTACAGAACGTAGGTACATTGCGCGTTTAGATATATCGGACCGATTCTACCTCCTCGTTTCCTCTGAATTTCGACTGAGTTCACGATTCGGAACAATTTCTCTTCCCTCCTCCGAAACGAAACCCCTTTACCCTTTAACGATTTCTCTCTTCTTACATACATACTCTCGAGTAAGTACTTACTTTCCTCACATACCCGGTTTATAACGGAAAAGGAAGCTGTAAATAGAAACCCTTTTAATGCGGATATTAATAATAAGCGTAAGAGGGATTACATTATATATACGCATAGGAGAGGAAAAATAGTTCGCGTATAAACCCTCCGAAAAGTTAAACTCGAAACGTGGCTGGGTTTGTTTATCGTTATGTTTACTCTATACGTTTACTTCCTTCCTTGTCTTCTTATACATTTCCTATAAGCATACACGTGACCGCATTCAAGGAAACTCGGTGTCTCGAGTAAACCCGCCGTTGTTTATATTTTTCCTTATGACTTCATACGCGCTTACGCGCATAAATAAATACGTACGGCGCGTGGTAAGCGCTGAGAAAGCAAATTCGTTTCGTTTCAAAGGTCGTAAATGTTTAGAAACGCACGAGTCAAACGCGCGTTACGTACTTTCGAGGGAAAAATCTTTAAGGGAGAGGAATAAAAGAGAAGAAAAATATAAAAAAGAAATAAAAATATTGTTTCACGCCGAAGGCATTACGTAAGATATTTCTATTACGTAGGGTCGTTTCATTTCTCTTAAGATTTTCCTAGTAATAAAATATATGTATATATATATATATATATATATATATATATATATATATATATTTATAAATGAAATTGAAATGAATTCAAAAGTATTGTATTGAAACATACGTTTGCTTTATGGACAGTATCGTTATTTACATTACAATATGTAGATGTTTGTGAATTCTTAAAGCTCCAAAGATAAGGGCATTGCGAGAGCTTTCAAGCTGAAACGCAGTTTCAAGATTGCAAGAGGTTATCAAATGAATACCAGGAAATACGTTTAAGTTTCATGAGCTTTTTGTCAGTATAGCATTTGTCTTTGAAGAATGGCGAAAGAGACGATTACAAGATCGAATGAAGTTAAAATACTATCGGATTTACGATCATTCAAACGTTTCGAATTTTGTGTAATTTCGAACGCACCAGAACATTCTAACGATTTCTAGGATACAATACAATGGGAATAATTTAGAACGTACATTATAAAGTTTCAATTAAACTTCTTAACCAAATAAAAAATACGATCTAAGAATGGAAATAATAATAATAATAATGATAATAATATCCAATCGAAGATTTATTAATGTAATTCAATTGAACGTAATCGAATTAATAATTAATCAACTGTGCAAATCGATTATTAATTATCAACGATAAGAAAATTTATATTACAGGAGTATAACGAATAATAGGAATGATTCGATCGAATATATATTTAACCTGATCGCTATTCATTCGTTAATAAAATTCCGTGGATAAAATCTACTCGAATTAACGTAGAGAAAACGAAGTAAGATCCTCCTTTAATCTTAATGCATTTTCTTCTCTCATTTTTTTCCCTCCTTCCTCTTCCTATTACTCTCAAACTCTTCGACCCCAATTCTGATCTTCCCCTTTTTTTGTCATTTCGTTTTTTTTTTTTTTTTTTTCATTTTCTTCTCTTTTTCTTAACCTACTTCCACTCTATTCCCTTTTTGTGTGTACCTATAACGTATAAATACCGTTTGTACCATTCAAAAGATAATATACGTACATACTCCAGGAATAAAAAATATTCTTTAAAATCTATTACGCGATATAAAAAATTCAATGTCTTATTTATCAACTTCGGGTAAACAAAAAAAAAAAAAGAAGAGAAAAGAAAAGGATTGAGCATTATATGAAAACTGTATTATCCAAAAAAATTATTTAAAAAAAAAGAAATGAACGAACGAACGAACGAACGAACGAATGAATAAATAAATTGGAGAAAAATAAATGATCAAGGTCCCATCGAAAATTATCAGCAACATCATCCTCCGTTAAACGTTTCTTCTGTATTCAATGAAAAGAAAAGTCATTCCGTTTGGGAATAGTTCTTGATTTAGGCGATACAGTCAAAAGTATATATCGAAAGGGATAGATACCGTAAAGACGATTGCTTCCATCGTGCGAAAGGACTCGATCTCGAAGCAATTTCGTCGGTTAATGGTTCCTCGATACGGTGAAATCGAACCTATTGAACGCGATCCTACTGAAATAATGGTGGAACCGTGAAGGAAGAAGAAAAAAACTAATTCGACGAGAATCGCGATACTTTTTGAAAATTCCTCATTGCCCATAGTATACGAAGTTACGTTGAAATACATTCCAACCGGATTAGAAATGAATTAATTGTATCTTCGAAGAAGATCGAGTCCAAGTTATTTCATAAGTTTTATACATCGAATTAGAAACCTTTGCTCGATAATATTTTTCGTCCATTTTCATATCAAAACGTGACGTAAAACGAGATAACGTAAAGGTTATACACGCTAACGCTAACTATATTCTTATTATTTTTCCTCAAATTTTACTACTCACTTGATCGCGACAAAACATTTTCTTCACGATTTTTCACGTTACATCCATCATTTCTGTAACTGTTATATTTGATATAATACATTCCTCGTATCGATGCGAGTGCTCGAACTTTTTTTAAATACGAAAAAGACAAACGAGAGATCGATATCAAGTTAATACCGTATCTATCCGTTCGATCAATTATCGTCGATCGTAAATTTTTTCCCAATGTAATTAATCATTTTCTTAGACGTTTTCAACGGCCGGTCCTTTAATTTACTTTGATTCGCTTCATCTTAGAAGAAAGTAACTTGCAGGGGTTGGAGGGGGAGGAGGGAAGAGGGGAGGGGGGCTGAGCGCACGGGAGGCCGTCCTTTTACAGCATTTTTTTCTTTTTTTTTTTTTTTTTTTTTTTTTCAGTTAAAAACGTTCGTTCTGTTTTGTTGTGAAACGTCGCGTTTTCTTACAGAAACGTAACTAATCTCGCACGAAGGGAGTCACCACAGAAATTGAATTACTCGTACGTGTCCTGTGCCAGGAAGCAGATAAATTCGCCACTGGGAGACGTTTGCCGGCGCGACGACAATCTTTCCGACATATTAACGCGTTATAGCTTCGAGTCCCGTCGTACACGCCAACGCGAGATCATAAATCCTCTTGCCTTTATTGCGTTGGCATTAAGAAACAAAAGGAACGAGACGAACGGGATAGAGAGAGAGAGAGAGAGAGAGAGAGAAAAAAACAACATAAAGAATAAAAGAAAAGAAAAAGCAAAAAAAAAATAAAGGAGAAAAAAGATTCCTTCAAATTTATCAGCTTACAATTATGGTTGGTATTAAAACATCGAGATTTTTATTTATCAAACGGATATATCGTCGAACGTTATTGTGCGATTAGTTTTTTATCGAAAGGATAAAAAAAAAAAAAAAAAAGAGAAAAGGAAGTATTTTTTTTAATCGTCGAATGAAATATCCCATTAACGAACAAGGAAATAATACTTTCGTTGACACGTCTCGACTGTCAAAATACTGCATAATCGAATAAGTTCGACGTTAAAACGCGTTGATCGTCTCTACTAACGAATTGTCTCAATCGATCGTACGGTTAGAATATTAATCGATTGTATGTCGAATCTAAAAGTTTATTTGGACGTTGTAACAATAAGTACATTCAAACGAATCGATAGAGAAAACGATTGTCCGTTTAGATCGCTTATCTAGATTTGGCTTACCCTTTAAACTTTCTTGATTTCTTTTTTTCTTTATTTTCTTTTCTTTTCTTTTTTTTTCTTCTTCTTCTTCTTCTTCTTTACTTTCACTAAAAGAGGAAAATAAAAGGAGAAAGCTTTCTCGTCGAAAGGTGAACGGAAGAAACATCAATGATTCCGTGCTCCGGAAAATCGGAAAACTCTTTTCTCGCCTTTTCTCTTCCATTTCTTTCAACGTTTTCCTAGGTTGCACAAATATTTCACGAGGCTCGGTCACAGTAAGATAAACTGCTTTGCAGAAAATGGGCTCCGTTCACGGTGAGGAGCTACCTTTCGTCTTCGGCGCCGCTCTGGTAGACGGATTCGCACACTTCCCGAGGAATTACACGCGATCTGAGGTGGCACTATCGGAGAGCATCATTCAATATTTCGCCAATTTCGCTAGGACCGGGTAAGTCGTCCGATAATTTCATTATTAACCAACCGATTCAAATAAAATCGAAACTGTATCCAAAACGATTTCAAAATTCTATCGTTAACGTCCAAAACCAGAAACATAATCTCATTGTCATCGACGTTCTAATATCCATTAAAACGAGCGATATATTGTACCTGTTTACAAGAAAGAAAAGAAAAAAAAGAAAGAAAAAAGAGAGAGAAGAGAAAAAATATTTCCACCGGAACATATTTTTTTATTTTTTTTTTTTTTTACCTTTTCACATTTCATCCTTCCCTCCCACGCCCAAAATATAAAAGAAGGAAATGTGGATCGACGTGTTACGAAGCGAACATTAAAAAATCACGCTGTTCGGTATTATTGGATTACGGATAGATAGGTAGATATTCCATTTGCAGACATAAATCACGCAAATAATATTTGGTTGCGTATGGTTTAATCAAAACTAGCATCTCTGAAATCTGGAAGGATTAAACGATTACGTCATTAGTATTCGAATATTAACCGATCGCTTGTTATTATTTATTTATTATGCTTTCGAACGGCATTTTGCAAACTAACGTATAATATATATATATATATATATATATACATATGTATGTATGTATGTATGTATGTATGTATGTATGTATTAAAATATATCCATGTAGTCATGTCGTCCAAGATTTCAATATAACTTGATCCCATTTTTGATTATAAACTCTTTCAAGATATCCTTTGTCCTTCCTTACCACCAGATCGGATCCTTTTATAAAACTTGCGCGGTGTCGTTAGTGAGAGAGAAGAAAATTTGCATCCCTATTAGAAATTCAAAAAGGCCGCATAACGTCTCAGTACCGCGTCGCTTAACCGAGCTCGTTTGATAACGTAGATACGGAGATACGGTGCTTCGTTTCGACGAAATCGAATTTCTCAAATGATACCAACCACCGCACGGCATTCGCACAACGTGCCAATCGTGATTTTCATGGTTACCATTCGTATCGATATTCGCGATTATCCGCCAAGATCGGCAGGTTCGTTCGCCTTAAATCGAGTTCGTTAAAAATTTAATGGCCCGTTGTCAATTTAACCAATGACAGCGGTGATATCTCTTCGTCTTATTTTCTTCTTCTCTTCTTCCTCTTTTATATTTCTTTCCTTTTTCTCTCTTTTTTTCCTTTTTTATAATTTCGAAATGACTTTTTCGTTTCTTCATTTCTCGTTCGTGCAACGACATATGGTCGAATTTTCTCGATCGGTACCGAAACGAGCTCACTCGCCGGATACGCGAATCGAGTTTCATGAAAAATCGTGATACTGTAGGATAAAAGAGATACAGATAGAGAGAAAGATAGAGAGAGAGAGAGAGAGAGAGAGAGAGAGAAAATTGAGTGACAAAAAAAATGAAAGACGAAATAAAAAAAGAGAGAGAGAGAGAGAGAGAGAATTTATAAAAACAAAAAGAGAAAGAAAAAACGATACAAAAAAAAAAGTTAAAAATACAGAGAAAAGTAGATATAAAAAAAAAATAAATAAAAAAAAAAAGGAAGAACAAAAAGGAAAAGGGGGGGAGAGAAAATATTTTTTTTTGCCCGCGACCACGACGGAAGGAACGAATTTTCATCTCGCTTCCTCATGAATATGGAAAATTAGACCTTTCCGGTAGATAGGTCTCCTCGGTTCTTTTTTAACGCGCTTCCCGTAAATTGATTTCGCACGACGCGGCTGGTACGATGCCATTCACGTGACCAGTTTCTAATTCCAAGAGGAAACGAAGGCGAATGGATGATGTCCTTTGTCAAATCCAACGAATGTTTATTATATAAATCTAATCTAAACAGTTGGATAAAAAAAAAAAAAAAAAAAAAAAAAAAAAGGAAGATAGACGTTAACGTAATTTCTCGAACGGAAGAAACCAAATTTCCTTGACGTTGAGCCGTTCATTTTCACCTTGCATTAGCGCACATTAATCGTTATAATTATTTCACACAATGAAATTATTATTATCACTGTCGTCCGTGTACCCTGTCAATCGTCTTCGTTCGAACGAAAAAAGAACAAAGAAACGTCATCAACGAAGGGAAACATTTTTTTTTTCGATTATATATATGGTTCCTTACGTAAAAAAAAAAAAAAAAATATTATCCGAATAAAATCTTATATACGTATGCAGTATAATTCGTTTTTCTCCTCAATGGAATTATCATTATTATCATTATTATTATTATAATTATTATAATTATTATTATTATTATTATTATTATTATTACATTCATTCTCGAATTGTTTTAACGCGTTTAAACAAATTTTAGCAAACGATATCATTTTGTAGCGGTTAGTACGTCGAACTAAAATCCAACCAGATCAATTGCCATAAAGCTTATCGTCTTACAAACTCGACTCGAAACGTTCACGTCGTTGGTTCTCGATCTCTAAGGGTAAAGATAACACAACATCCCTCCCCCTCCCCCTTCCCTTCCTCCTCCTCCTTCTCTTCCTTCTTCTATCGTTATTCCTCTCCCTTGATCCTTCTCTCCCCTTTTACGTAACATTCTCGTCCACCGACGAACACGTCTGCCTATAGCTTAGGCCACGAACTGCACAAACTCGATCCCATCGCAAAACTAGCAAGTTATTGGCGACATATGCGAAAGTACAAGGCCCCATCCTACTTCATGAATATTCAAGAGTTAGCTTGAAACAAGCCAACGAGGATATTTCGATCCGTTCGAGTCAAGTGAAATTTCCTTCGTCCGATAGTCTCAAATTCTCAATCATAGGTGTCGGTGCATGGGCCCGATATAGTAAGTTGTTTTTAAGAATTTCTCTATAACAACGACGAATACCTGACAAAAGGATTTCGACGAAATTTATCCTAAGATATAATTACGTCCTTATTCCGTTTAATGGTATACATCTTTGAAGTATCAATCGACGATTGATATTTCGAGATACAGTAGAATACAATATAATATAATCGTTTATAATTAATTCGTGGGCAATCGACGTTTATAAAGAAAATATATTCGATCGATATATTATTATATCATCATATCGATCCATTCTCTGAAATCGAATAATTTCTTCTCGGCATTAAATATTTTCTCCTTCTTATAATACTAACTTTTATTGTAATAGAATTTATTTCCATTTTCCATTTTCCATTTTGTTATCACAAGACGAGAATTTGCTTCAACAAACGAAAAGAGGAAAGGAAACGATCGAGAAATCACAAACACTCACACCTTCACCTTTCACACGTACATAGTACCTTTATCAGACTAATGGTATTATCCCTTCTTTCGTATTTATAGCCATTTATTATGTATACGTGGTCCTTTTTATCGAAATTCGACCATGATTTCCACTAATACTTCCTTACCTTCGACGAAATTTTTCAAGACGATGTATTAATAATTAAAATGGTTGAGAGAACATTGGGAGGAGTTGGAAGGGAGGAGGGAAGAAAATAAGAAAAGTAAATGAAATTAATCCGAATGGATTTAACTTAAGACTTTTATTCCGTTTTAGCTCGAAATTCGTAGGAAAAATTCACTTTTAATCGAGCCAAGCCCAAAGATAATAATATTCAGATTATATTATGAAACTCGATGCGATACAAATTTGGTTGAGGCTAAATCCTAAAAGAAATACGTCAGATTAGATATCTTTCGATAAATAACATAAATGTGAATATTAAGTTTGATTAGATAATACAGGATATATGTATATATATATATATATATATATATATATATATATATATATATATATATATTAGCGAGCTAATTTATGAGATGCTGATAAGATCGAGTAAATAATTCTTTTATGATAAGAAAGAAAGTAAAATTGCAATCGAATGATTTGAAGATATAACTTTGATAAAACCCCTTAAAATTAAGCACGGAACAATTTGGTTCGTTCCATTTATGATCGCGAACCAACGAGAAAATATTTCTCATGACTTACTTCTCGAACTCTCGTCTGCCATTTTCTATTATATATTGTTTATACCCTTTTCAACCCGATTCTTGATAATGGAACTATCCTCTTTTCTTTCCTATCACGTGTAAGCTCTATCATTCGATCATTTCCGTTCTTTTTCCAATCGAAAATCTTCGATACTTTTGTCTCAGGTCTCTGTTACTATTGTTTCTCCTGGAACCTATTTGTACGACTTCTACTGTCCGTTACGTTTCTTCCGTATTATCATTGGTCTTTGATTTTTCTTTTTCCATTGTAGAATCCCGTGTCATTCAAATCTATTATCTCACTGAACTGCAGAATCGTACTGCATTCTCTCTTTGAGAGTTATGTTATTTAATTAATTGAACGTTAACACTTAACAGAACGTTATACAATATATGAGAATAGATATTTGAATATTCCCTATTGAAATGACTTATCTTATATGTAAAAGATATATAATATATAATATATATGAATATATATATATATATATATATATATATATATATATATATATATATATACAGTGTTATATAACGCATAGAGCAGGAAGCAATATTGGCGTTTG
The DNA here is from genome assembly GCA_911387685.1 of Dolichovespula media. Classification (NCBI taxonomy): domain Eukaryota; kingdom Metazoa; phylum Arthropoda; class Insecta; order Hymenoptera; family Vespidae; genus Dolichovespula; species Dolichovespula media. The sequence goes on from OU426860.1 coordinate 6,541,207, forward strand.
AGGGAGGAGGTAGAAACCCTTCAAATTTCCCGAGTTTTTCTTTCAACGTCTCTTTTGTTATACCTCCGAGCTTCCGTCCTACAAAGGCAAGTGTCGTTATACAAACGCGCGCGCGCTCGCGCGCGTGTGTGTGTGAGTCTCTCTCTCTCTTTCTCTCTCTCTCTCTCTCTCTCTCCCCGTGTGTATGCGTTAGTGTATTTTTGTATGTGAAAGGGAACCCTCCCTTTGATCAAAACGTTCTATTATTATAAGTAATAATTGGAGAACCGATTATTTTACTTTCATTACCATTCGAGATCGATATTAATCAATTGTATTAACTAATCGGACCGATTCTAACCAATTGAAAAAAAAATGAATGAAACGAACGAATCGTTCGCGCGTAAATTGTACGATTAAATGTTTCTTCTACGCTTTTTTATCTTTCTCGCTTATTTTTCTTTTTTTTTCTTTTTGTTATTTTTCTTTTACCTTTATTTTTAGTTTTAAATGTACCAACTCAAGACGGGTTTATACGTAAAGGAAAGAGGAAAAAGAAGGGAGAAAAAGAAATAAAGGTAACATGGGTCTCTGTCTCGAAACGATCGATGTAATTGCTATGGAAGCCGGAATTAAATCGTCAATGTAAAGAGAGAGAGAAAGAGAGAGACAGAGAGAGAGAGAGAGAGAGAGAGAGAGAAAGAGAAAGAGAAATAGAGTGAGAGAGAGAGAGAGAGAGAGAGAGATACGTTATATTGACCGTGTACATATTATTATACCCCTTGGTATAATTTATCACAATTTACGTCCGCGAGACTGCATCGTCACACGTCGTAATTCAAACTTGACCGACGCTAACTCCAGAGATTATCTCCGCTGTCCACCTGGACTCCGACCACCATCACGCTTGTAGTACCACGTCCGTCGCATCGGTATCATCCTGGTAACTTCAACGTTTCAGGACATTCTCCCGATCACGATTTCGATTTAATCACAACACGATCGGAATCTCGATCGGAACGTTTCCTTAATACCGATGAATATTCAGTAACAGCAACGTGGAATATTTATCTTGTTAATAATTGTAATAATAATTACAATGATAATAACAATGATAATGATGACGATAACGATGACGATGACGATGACGATGACGATGATTATGATGATGATGATGACGATGATGATGATGATGATGATGATGATGATGATGATGATATTGATTACCAAACTTCAACGAAAGTAATTTGATATTAATGAGGAAAAATCGTTCTGCTTCTTTTTTCCTCTCCTTCTTTTCCTTTTACTGTACACCCTGAAGGGATTGTTACGTCACCCTCCCCCGTCCCCCATTCGATGTGAACTCTCCGATGTAATTTAATTTATGTATTTATTCTTTTTTGTTATTATTATTATTATTATTATTATTATTATTATTATTTCTTTATCGATTTATTTATATATTTAGTTATTTTTTTTTCTTCTTTCTTTTTTTTTTTTGTTTCGTTCCATCTCCCATAAAGCGATGTTACGTTTAATGTTATACGATTGCAAATGGGTTAAAATACGGCTTAATTTAATGGAAGATAATATCGCGCATTACGCTATGCAAATGAGTTCGGGATCATATTTTCTTTGTAGAACGATCTTCGATGTTTCTCCGAGCTAAAAATACATTCCGATATAATGCAAATTCGTTCCTCTTTTTTTTTCTTCCCTTTCGTTTCTTCTTTTTTTTTTTTTTTTTGTTTCTTGTTGCCTCGCATTTCTCTCTTCTTTTCCTCGTTTCTTTATTTATTTTATTTATTTATTTGTCTGTTTATTTATTTATTTTTTCCTTCTTTCCTTTCTTTTTATTTATTTCGAAAGGACAGAAAATGACTATTCGAACGGTGTGATTCGTATTTACCGGATCGCGAACGAACGAATTTATCCGTTCGTTTCCGTTCCTCTTTTTTTACCGTTATTCTTTCGCGCTTTGCCATTGTTACGGATCGCTTAACGATCAGAGAAAGAAAGAGAGGAATAGAAAAGGGAGATTGGAAATGAACGAAACATTGAACGACTCGCTATTTGTTCGTCATTTATAGCGTTTTAACCGTACATCAAACTATAGAGATCAATGAAATAGTTCGGAGTTTATCTATCCATATATCTTTGTAATAGATAAACATTTGTCCATTTCAACTAGATGATACCCTGTTCCACCCTTTCTCTCTATCTCTCTATCTCTATCTATCTTACTATTTATCTATTTATTTATCCATCTATTACTCTGGGATAATTTTCATCGATCACGTAATCAGATAAGTAAGAAAATAATTCGTCAGATTAATTAAGATTGAATAACGGAAGTAAAGATTTTCCGATGTATAGCCGATAAAGAAGAAAACTGATAATCGGTAATCTTTCTTGCGATAATAGTAAAAATCGATCATATTTAATAGTGATTACGATCGTATCGGGAAAAAAAAAGGGAATCTAACTATTTTAAGTATTATATCTATGTTTATTTAATCAGATAATCATTGTGTTTTGTGTTTCTTTATATATATATATATATATATATATATATATATATATATATATATGTATATATATATATCTGTAAAATACTATTAAAAAAATCTATCATCGAATAGACATGCTTCTATTCTGTATATATGTATATATATATATATATATTCATTATATATTATATCGTATTTATTCATCCCTTTTGATCAAATATTTCGAAGTGTCGAAGAGTAAATAATTTATTTTTAGCCTTGCGAAGAACTAAGAAAAAAAAAAGAAAGAAAGAAAGAAATAAAAAAGTAGATTATAACATTATTTAGTAAAAATCTTCGAGAACGTAATATAAATTCCTTTCGTCCGATAACTTCGCTCGACTTCCTTTCTTTTCTCCTCTTTTCAATCCCATGATAAAATTTATCGTTTATTTCGAAAGAGAAGAGAGGACGGGAAGAAGAGGAAGAAGATGAAGATGGAACAGAAGAGGAAGAAGAGAAAAAAAAAGGAACATTCAATAAATTCCTCTAACGAATTAGATGATAGACTTCTTCATCATGCGAAGATACAGTCTCATTGGACTTATCAGCTTCACTTTTATATTCACGAAAGGTATCATAGCTCGCTACAACGAGCGAACGTTTTCTTTTTCGCGAAAAAAAAGGAAAAATAAATAAATAAGGAACGCACGAAGGGAATGAATCGATGTAACGCTGCGACGAAGGAGAAAAAGAAAACTAAACAAAAGGCGAGAAAATAAATGGCAAAAAAGAAAGAGAACATTGAAAAAGAACGAAAAAAAAAAAACAAGTAGAAAAGAGAGGACGGTAGAAAAGGATAAAGTATGTACCTGCAAACGTATATACATATATACACATATATATATATATATACACACATATATATATATATACTTCTTCGTTCCTACGTACATAAGTACGAACGAAGACGCGCGCAAACATGATTTTCACGCGAATCCGCCCTAATAGAATTTTTCTCCCTCGGCATTGGAATACTGACGCCTAGAGCGTAAGGTTCGGTATCGCTCGTATAAGGTAGAATACATCTGTCTCCAGTGAACCATGAAGAAAGACATTATGCCGCGTATAGGTATCTTTTCAGTAGCACACTCCTCTCTTAACGATTTATCTATATGTTAGTCTAATACTTTCGCGCATTACACGCTCACAAACGCTATCCAGAAATATATTAAAGTACAAATACATATTCTTCCCTCTCAACGTTCGTTCTTACCAATTCTCTTTGAGAATTGCTAGAATAATGTATTCATTTTTTTTTTTTTTTTTTTTTTTTAATAAATTCTTTAGGATACAATATATTATTTGTATCTGTACATATATATATATATATATAAATATATATATATATATATATATATATATATATATATATATATCGTACGAATGACCCGAAGATCGGATATCATCGCTTTCTTTTTATTTTTCTTCTTTTATTTTTTTCTTTTCTCTTTTCGTCGTCACGTCGAGAAAAATAAGTCGAAATAAATATCATCGCGTTCGATCGCAGCTAACAAAACATATTTCATTTTATAAACGACAACGCGTTTTTATTTCCTCAATTATTTTTATCAATACGTATTAATGCATTCCTCTCTATGGGGTAGATAAAAAAAAAAGGGGGGGAGGAAAAATACAGCTGGTTAATTAATTTGAATATAAATTTAATTCAATTCTCGCTCATGCACCAAAAGTTAAGCGACAATACAAAAGGATGTACCGAGTCAAAGGGCAAAATTCGGCTTCTACAGATTGATATAATGATAAAGTAGCATTAATCATAGAACAAATTTTGCTTTTCACATCCGTTCCTAAGTATTTAGAGATTAATAATTATAACGTTATCGGTTTTTTATGGCCGAAATCCTTTACCCCAAACGTGTATCCATTATCACGGGGGAAATTATTGGAGTGTCAATAAAGTTGGAACAAGTGAACATTAAGGCCGATTATTCAAATAAAAGCCGTTATATTCGATTAACCTTTTAGCGCAATTAAATGTTTCACGATACAATTGATGAACGATTTGAACGAGATACGAGATACTTTGTGTCACTGAATGTGCAGACTTTATCAAGCTTTTCATTTGAAAATATTGGACGGATTAGCATCACTATACCAGTTATACTATAGAAATCATCGAAATGAGCGAAAGCTAACGCGCTCGTTTATAAAACATTTAAGCGTATTTAAACCTTTATCAAAGAGAAATTCGAGTATTTTATCGATCAATGGATGAATAGTAAATTTTTATCGATAGTAATTTTTTTTTTTTTATTATATATATATATATATATATATATATATATATATATATATAATAGAAAACGATAATATCTCCGTTAAATCCAACATTTTCGCTCTATTCGTCGGATAAATAATCTTTGAGAGATTATATCTCGATCTTTAAATATTTCGAAAAAGCGGAAAAAAACATATTCCATTGTCCAAGAACAGATCGTTCGAGGTCTCATCCGAGAGAATTACAACGACTTCGACTGAAGCTCGTCGACCTCTTAGATGTAACTCCGTCTTTGGCTCTCTGCTCGGTTTCCTTGCCCTCTGATAACCTCGAACCCGTTATCGATTCTTCACCCCACTTCACTCGCTTCCCTCGACACCCGAGTACCTACTTTTCTCTCTGTCTCTATTTCTCCCTCATCTCTCTCTCTCTCTCTCTCTCTCTCTCTCTCATCTCTTCATCCATTATGCATACCTAGCTTGAGAGATAAGAGAGAGAGAGAGAGAGAGAGAGAGAAGTAAAAGGAGAAAAGGGAAGGACCTTCTAAGTAGCAGTTTACCTGTTGCAATGCATGAATCTGCGGTTGATGCATCATCCTCATAGACACTTCAAAAATACGCATAAACTGAAGTATCAATATTAATTCCAATAGGCCGGGCATCATTTCAATCGATAATTATTCATTTGGGGATAGCCGATCGTTCGTTCACGTAAGATTCGAAAATTTTTCATCAACCGCATACGAGAACTTTCACCAATGATATCTCGTTCGTCATTCTCAAAAGTTCTATACAATTGATAGATATTTTCCTTGGCGATCCTAGATACAAAGTTTTTCATCGTATGAAATCTGTGAAATAAAGATCGATATTATTTTAAACGAATGTCCATCGATCAATTTACGTAGATTCACTTTTCTTTTTGTTTTTTAAATATACATCACCTCTCAATTGGTAAGAATCTCGATATAAACCTAAATCACGAGGTTAGCGCATTAATTATCTTGGCATCGAAGTTATCAAACTTGCAACGAATCCCAGCCGGTTTAACGACGACCATCATCAAGTCTCTCCCCATCAATACATCTGTTCGATCTGAAAAAAAAAAAAAAAGAAAAAGTAAGAGAAACGTAACATCGTCGTATTATTCTTGGAGACGGACTGCAAAACTTGACGGAAGATGAAAACGAAATGTATCGACTTACAACAAAAAAAAAATAAATAAAATCGATCGTTCGAAAAAGTCACGAAAACTTGTCCTTTTCTCGTTCGAAATTTTTCTCTTTGAATATCGTCGCTTTTTTTCTATCTCTTCCTCCAATCGTACATAATTCATCTCCCAAATGTTCCCTTTCGAACCGTAAGAAACGTGATATCAATTATAATATAAATTAAAATATAAATCATTGATACCGTTAATAACTTCGATACAACGGATGAAACAATTCTTGAATCAACGTTTCGTGTCTCGCTCGTTTTCGTCAGAAAAAAAAAAAAAAATAAGAATTCAATTGATTGATCCATCGAGGAAAGTATTTTAAAGAAAAAGTATTTGAAATAATCGATGATAAAGTATTTTAGCTATGCAACGTCCACGTCCGCGTCTGCTTCATTCGATGTTTCGATCGAGTCGATAATTATTCCAAACGATGACGATCGATGCGATTCAACGGGCATTATTTTAAACTAAAACCACATTCTTTCGAATGATCGGAAAGAAAGAAAGAAAAAAAAAAAGGAACAAAATATCGAATTTGCATATCAATAAGTACATACGTACTCTCATTACGTACGTTTATTACTCAATCAAATAATTATTTATCATTACCTACGATCTTTTCACCGTTTTACGTCGTGTAAACTATTTCCCATAAAAAAATTATTCCTTTCGAGGCAAAGAGCTCCTTCTATCTAGCTCCTCCTCCGAATATACGAAAAAAAAAAAAAAGAAAGAAAAAGAAAAAAAAAAACAAAAAAAGAAAGTAGGTAAACGTTTGTACTTCATGTTTTTTCAAGATACCGAAGAACTATGTAATACGATTGTGCGCTCGTATGAAAGACCATTCTCTATTCATCGGATTTGTCTAATTGTAGGGAAAAATCGATTTGTACGGTGAAAAGCGCATGCAACGCGTAACGGCACGTAACCAGCTTGTCTAGTGAAGTACAAATTCATAAGGGGTCAAATGTGATCGGGGGAAAAAAGTAAATAGTAAAAATATATATATATATAAAAGAGAGAATACAACTATTGTTATTTGTTTTATTCTATCCGAACATACCAGTCGCAATAAAAACGTTTACATTCATATTATATCGTAAAATTGTGACTCAACCATAATGTTTAAACGACAATGAATAAGGCATTAATAATTCATTCGATTCTTACTCATATTTGTATATATAAGCATACAAGAGTGTATGGAACATATGCATGTAAGAAAACATTTATGAAATCCTTATTTAAGAAATATTATATAACAAATATGTGTATTACGGATAAACACAAAATACTTGTACTATTTTCCCGTATAATTTATCAATTACCTTTTATAAAATATTTTATCGTTTCCTATATTATTATATGATATAAACTCAATCTTCGGCTTAATTTGTTCATTGGTGAAATTATTAAATCTAACTTTTTTCGGACGTATCGTAATAAGATTATGACTTTTTCGTGACGAATCCAATACGGCTCCGCAGTACGCACGAAAGCTCAGATAATAAAATAATTCGATAGAAGTCAATAAGGAATATCCTAGGAACAATCCGGCGATACCACCAAAGCATACGACCAAATCGACATAACCAAAACGAACTTCTCTACGGAATATCGAGTCAGGCCAGTTTAATATAATTTCGGAGGATGATAAATTTTCCGTATCATCCTCAAAGCCCTCCGTCGTTTTCATCAATCTATGTATCGTAAAATTACAAGGTAACGTACATTTACAATCGATATATTTGTCGTATGCCTTAGTCAGACAAGAATATTGAGACAGGGAACACTCTTTCACACGTTTCTCCTTCAAAAACCATGGCAGACAATTGCATTTTTTCGATATATCCTTCGAAAGGCAATTCAATCGACAATTATTGTAAGTCAATCGATTCGTAATGTCATAATGACATTGTCTTTGATAATCCGAGAGCATTTGAAAATCCGAAGTTACATAAGTATGAAATACTTGGAGCTGCATACTCGTAGGTATTCTAAGCTTTATGTGTGGTATAATGTCACGACTAGGCCCGACATCGTACTTATCCGTTATGTAAAGTCTACAAATGAAAGAATGTAATGAAGTAAAATATTTTCAATTAATGAACGTCGTAAGATAACGTTAATAATTAATTATAATTATTCCGTAAATTAAATATAAATCACTTTAATGGAAACAAGGTGGATTTGAATTCCAATTTGAACGGTATGTCTTCGAACAAAATGGCCCTGGAGAAATTAAATTTGCAACAAACTCCGGCGGGTGTGACGACCTTCCTAAAGTCCTTTCCTTGAATATTTTTATCATTTCTGCAAAACAATAAGAATAAAAAGGAGAGAACAAGGATATTCTTCTTCTTTCTTTTCTTTTTATTCATTTATTTATTTTTGTCTTTTTTTTTTTTTTTTTTTGTTTTCGTTTTAACTTTTGCCTTTGCTTTTGCTTTTAACTCACACGACAACGGTGTTCTCCAATATAGCATCGCATTGTGGCGTCCATTGTAAGAAGGCATCATAGAAATTTGTCACTTTATTCGATATCCTCTCTTTAATTTCATCGCTTATTTTCTCATCCCAATTCCATTCGTATATCTTTACGTACATCCATCTTTCGTCCTACGATTTAGAAATTTAACATTGAACGAACTATAATAATTTTTCAACGATCGGTCAAAATTTGATGACGTTGCGAAAGTGTCCGTATTGAAAGATTATCTCGTTCGGTACCTCGTTCTTATCGGATACATTTAATTGATTTCCCTCGAAGCAAAGATATACCGGTGGAAAAGGTATTTCCTCTTCGGCCACGTCTGTCTCCAATTCCGTCAATGTCGGATTATTTTGAAATTTGTTCCAAGTTGTCATAATCGTGACGATCGTTGCTACGATAGATGCTATCGTTAACAAAAACCACAGTCCTCTAAACGGAAGGAAAAGAAAGAAAGAAAAAAAAGAGGGAGAGAGAGAGAGAGAGAGAGAGAGAGATAAAGAGAAACGGAAAAGATGAAGAGAAAAAGGAAAAAAACAAATAAAAAAGAGGAAAACAAATCTCCTGTCGTTAATTGTTACTAACGGGGAGTTTTATTCGAACGAATTTATTTTGATGTTTACCTCTCCCATTTCGGACGAGTAGAATCAGCGAAGTATGGTACACCGTGTAAACTATTTTCTATAAGATATTCCTTCGAGCTACGCTTAAAACTTATTCGCATATGCGATAACGACGGAAAATAATTGTACTTCATGTTGCTATTCAAATATCGGAAAGAAGGAAAAAAGACAAAAAAGAAAAGAACAAAAAATCAGATCCTCCGTTAAACGCAAAACACTTTAATAGCCTTTAGCGAAACCGACGAATGGTATTACGATGGTACACTAGCGTGACTAACTATCCTTTTATTCGTCGGACGATTGTACTGTAAAAAAAAAAAAGAAAAAGAAAAAAAAAGATCGATTTCTACGTTGAAAAGCGCATGCGACGCGTAAGAACACACATAAATAGATTATCTGGCATTGAACAGATTCATCAGTTTTTAGACGTAATAGTAAACTTGTTTTCTGTGTACTATGAAAACGTAAACGTTATATGTACGTAGTTACCAACCAACGTACATACCTCTGTATGTAAATATATATATATATATATAATTTACTTACATACGTATATACGTTTTCTGTGCCGTATGAACTGTTTCTATTTATTCTGACAAAAGTACATTGAAAAACTTTGCTTCATTCCCTTTAATGGTATCAATTAACCATATGTACATCGATTAAACCAAAATCAAATACCGAATTATTTACTTTACCGAAAAATAATGATTCATACATTAATACAAAGAGAAATAACGATATTAGATGTAAATCGAGATAAATCTACAATGATATTATACGTAATATCGATAAATATTTAAACGTATGTCGTATTCCACGTATATGCAAGAATAAAAAGGGTAGAAATTATTTCATTTAAACATTTGGATTATTCAATTGTTAATATTCAACATTTAACGTTAATGGTATGAATATTCCCAGATCGTTTTTCTCCCGTACTCAGTTTTCTTTTTATTTTTTTTTTTTTTTTTGCAGGAAAGATGAATAATTTGTTCAACGAATGAAAGTCTCGAACGAGATTGTTCAAACGTAAATCCTTTATCTGTTTCATACGTTACAACGCTGATATTATAGATATGACTGATATTATATATCGTGTATAATTTTTAGGTAGATAAAAATAACAAAAGATGTTTATACGTTATATTCTTTCTATTAAAAAATCGTACTAACGAGCAATTTGGTATCGCATACTGATTTTTCAAATTTTCGAGATCCCTCGCTCGTTGAGATTTTCATTGTTACGAGGATATCGCGAAAGAGTTTTTTTTTTTTTTTTTTTTTTTTTATTAGCACACGGTTAAACTATACTTTGAACGAAGCTAAATATCGTTACATCTGTGACTACTACAGAGATATATCGTTATTATAACATATCGTATAGAATTGCTATTTATATAATATCCTAGCAAGCTATTTTATTCATTTTCTCTCACTCTCTCTCTCTCTCTCTCTCTCTCTCTCTCTCTCTCTCTCTTCTCTTTTTCTTTGATTGCAAACAATTAACACAATCTTGGCAAACATATCGTCGAGTCTATTGTTAAAAGCAATGAAAGGAGTCTATACTACATGGATGTCTTGTTCTGTCAAGGGCTGCACCATCTTTATCCTTTTCTCTTTACTATTTCTCTCTCTCTCTCTCTCTCTCTCTCTCTCTCTCTCTCTTTGTCTCTTCATCTCGTCTTTCTACTCATCTCAAAACTGCAAAAGCAGCAGGAGCTTTTTATACCCTCGTTTTTTGCATATTCCGTCGCGCGAGTTTCAATTTTAGGTGCGATTTCGATTCCCATTCTCTCTCTCTCTCTCTCTCTCTCTCTCTCTCTCTCTCTCTCTCTCTCTCTATCTCTCTCTCTCTCTCGTCTTTTTTCGCGCGAGAAAATAGAAGTCATTTGTCGCGTCGTGAACAATCAGTAAGCCATTTTCATCTGGCGATTAGAAACTGACAGCTTTCAAATTAACAACGCATGGATAAGTTCGCTTAGTACAGCGGGTTGAAGATTTTTTTCTAAAAAACCGTCCGACTCTTTCTCCCCCGTCAATAAAACATTGCGGATACGTCTTTTTCGTTTGCTCGTAATTTCATATTCGTCACAATAATAATAATAATAATAATAATAATAATAATAATAATAATAATAATAATAATAATAATAATAATAATAATAATAATAATAATAATAATAATAATAATAATAATAATAATAATAATAATAATAATAACAATAACAATAATAATAATAATAATACGATCTCAACCGTATCCGCGCAATATTTATTTAGTAATATAATGACATAAAAATAGAATAAAATATTGCGACGGATGGATTGCATTGTATTATTAATAAGATCCCTAATTAATTAAGTTATATCGTAACATAACGTAAAACTATTCGAGAGGAATGGAAACGTGTGATCGTGAAAATCTTATCGTCCGTTCGACGAGGTAACGCCGCGTCGGGATAATTCGCGTTGATAAGGTTAATCGTAATGGAGAAACCGACGAGTTCAACAATCACGATCATCTGGTTGAGAGTCATAACGAAGCGATCCGTTAGAAAAGGTATTGGAGTGGGTTAAATGCAGTCGGTGTTAAGTGCACGATCGTGTGTTTACTCTAAACTCCTGGATTATTACGTATTCAGTTTAGGTGTCGCACGTTGATCGTACCGGAGTAGCGTGTTTCTTGAGAAAGGAGAGTAGTAAGGTTTAGCACGGCAGTTTAATCGTTTCCTTGTAAACACGCGCGCACCCATGCGTATCTGTCTCTGTGTTGGATAGAGAGAAGAGGCTCGTCGAATGACAAGGAATCTACCGTAGAAGCGTAGAATTATGTTAGCTGAAACATCGGCTCCTAGACGAAGATCTACCACCTAAGAGAAGCTTTATAATGTCTCATCGAGCTCTCCTAACGATGAAGGGACAATCGCGTACCAAAACTTGCCCTTGCATTATAGATTATTCTCGGTCGTGTGGTTACACGTTCCTCGATGTTACAACTTATCCGTTAGTCTCCGGAATGCATCCTCATCGGAGTCCTTTGTCTTTAACGCTGTCCTGCTCTCTTCTTTGACGTCTACTTCGACGTCTCTGTGACAACACGCAACGTATTATGTTTCTACCTAACTGTTAGCATAACGTAATAGCATATAATAATCGTCTAATGTTAACGGCGATTGATGATCGAACCTTTTCTCGACGAATTTTTTATACACTTATTGAATTCACACTAACCGATTCCAACGAATCAGTTATGAATGTTAAATTTAATATTTAATATCGTCGATTGAAAGATCGTTCCCGTTCGAAGACTCATAGCGTCGTTTCTCGATTGAATCTTATCTTTGATGAAAATGCATCGAAGAGAATTTAAACAACCCGACGATGTTTTCATCTCGGAAACGTATTTGTTATTAGAAATACTTCACGAGAAACGTAATTAATGAAACGTCCTGCTTAAAATTAAAATTCATATTGTAACGATTCGGATATTCAATTATTTCTCTCTCTCTCTCTCTCTCTCTCTCTCTCTCTCTCTCTCTCTCTCTCTCTCTTTGTAACATCAATTTCGCTATGCTTTTCTTATTATCTTTTTTATTCTTTCTTTTATTGTCTCAAATCTTTGCAAGGAAAGCTTGAAGTTCTTTGACGTGAAGCTTCTTGATCGTGAAATTTCTGTTGTGAAAAAAAAAAAAAAAATACGAGCGTGATATCCGTAACGAATAAACGAATAAAAGATGAAAGAATTTTCATTTTCTACTTTTCGCACGAACGAGCACGTTCGCCAGTACCATAATAGTTATTAACGTAGAATACAATAGGATTTCATCGGGAGCTCGACGGCCAAGTTTACCCCGTGGGGTAAACTCTTCTCTCTGGTTATGCGTTACATCAAGGAAGAAAGATTACAGCGTAATCAAAGTTTTATTACTCTCTCTCTCTCTCTCTCATTCTCTCTCTCTCTCTCTCTCTCTCTCACACACTCTCTATCTCTATCTCTATCTCTATCTCTATCTTTATCTCTATCTCTCTCCTTTCCTACAGTTGTCTCTTCGAGTTCTTCCTTTAGGAAAACGAGAGAAAGAGAGAAAGGAAACATTTTAAGACCGCAAAATTACCGAGAAAATAGCCGGAAATATCTGCGGCTTGCTACAACGTGAGATAAAATCTTGAAGATTAATGGTTAACTCTGTTTAAATAAAATACTCACCCCAATATGCTCTACTTTCGAATTTTACCGAGTTTATCTTTCCAGAAGGTAAATCTTTAGGAGTAAAGAGTTAGAGAGAGAGAGAGAGAGAGAGAGGAGAGATGAATGAATACGCACTTAAGCCTTAAATACGAAGAAAATTTCTTTCAAAGGTGACTTTCTCACGAGATGTTGTTTATATTTAACTATTTAACGGTTTATTTAATATAATATGTTTCGCCGACGAATGGATTGCATACAGTGCAAAGTGAATAATGCAATTCGTTGAATGTATTTTTCACGAATTCGATGCTAAAGTAATTTAAATGTGGCCTAATGACGATCCATAAGAAGGCGCATCATCGGACGTACAGTTTTACATTATCAGATTTAAATATAAACGCATAAATTTATACATTATGATATATTGATATAGAAATTATATTATATTCGAGTGACATCGAAGTTGAATAAAATTTACTTCTCACGACCAATTATTATATAAAATCTGATAAATTAAGTATATTATCGATTTAATGATTACAATTACATACTTCAGTCATTATCCCTCGTTATATTAAAACATATAAATGATTATTATATGGTTATCGTATGGCCCATTATAATCCAATAATATATTTCAATATATACGAAGTTTTAAAGAGCTGGTTAATTCGATGAAAACCGAATATCAAGAGTATAATATTACGTGGTAACGTAATGCGATATTTTGAAATTTTCGCTGGTACGTAGGTAATTAATTAAGAAGGTGAGCATATTCTGAAATACATCATCGTGTACAAGATTTTATAGGATTACATGGTACTCCCTCCATCTCACTCTCTCTCACTCTCTCTCTCTCTCTCTCTCTCTCTCTCTCTCTCTCTCTCTCTCTCTCTCTCTCTCTCTCTCTTTGTCTTGTGACGCACGAACTACACAACGATGTACGTACTTAGATTGAACGATGAAGAAAGATGACATAATCATTAATGGGGACATGAATTTTCAACGAGAGGAAACGAAAAACAAAAAAGAAAAGAAAAAGAAAAAGAAAGGAAAAAAGAACGATAAAACACGGGGACGAAGAATGATCTGGAAGACAAATATTATGGATCCTTTGGAAAAAATTTCTTTGGGCGGGTAGAGGGGGTAGGGGTTGAGAGGAGGGAGGGAGGGATGGAGGGGGGGGAAGGAAAATACAAATAAACGTAATAAAGAGATGAACGTCGGAGGGTGAACCTTTGAAAACCCTTAAACTAATTACTAAAGGTTATCACCTGTAACTTTGGAAAAAGGGCAAGAACGAGACAACAGAGAAGACAAAGAACGAAGAGAAAAGGGGGAGAGAGAGAGAGAGAGAGAAAAGGAGGTGAAGAAGGGAAGACTAAACCCTCAAAGGATGTCGAAAGTGCGAGGTAAAAGTAAAGGCTGTTTCTAAAGGGCCTTAGCAAAGGGCGAGGCTATACCGAGCGAAGGCTAATGTAAACTGAACGAGCTAAAGCGTGTATTACTTCCGGCCCTCGAAGGAACGCTGCTGGCAAAAGCCACGGACGGGGGTCCCAATGGATGGTTACGTCCTTCGGTATACATATATGTATGTATCTATCTATGTGTTTATGTATGTATGTATGTATGTATATACA
>OU426860.1:6561140-6576140 GCA_911387685.1 Dolichovespula media
TCACAATTTCATTTAATGCTTTACTATCTTATCTCGTAATGTGTTGATACAATATATATTTGAAATTTATAATCGTTGGAAGTGCATGATATAATGAATGAATACATTTAAATGATTAATATGAATCTAACAATATTCCATATATTTCTCTCGTCATGGAAACACCGTCGAAAGGTTGGAAGTTGTCGAGTTTTGTCCTATTTTCAGTCCACTTATCATCAACCTTAGAATTCTCCAACTCACTCAACCGGTGATCATTCGTTCAGGAATAAGCTCTGGCTAGGTAGAAGAAGACACACATGTAATACTCATCGTAAACTCTCTCTCTCTCTCTCTCTCTCTCTCTCTCTCTCTCTCTCTCTCTCTCTCTCTCTCTCTCTTTACTTCCACACGTTCTACGTCGACGAATGTACCCAAGCTCGTTTCACCGGAGTAAAGTTTCGTCGGAGGCAACGATATTTCCGACAGTCATAACCCTGATGCCGTGGGCGATGATTACTTTATGATAGAAGACGAAGTTATATCAGCCTTTGTCGTGTCCTCCTTCGTTTTCTATCGTCAAGCTCGGAAATTATCCGAGTCCTACGAAAAAGACGTCCACGGGAGGACGAAACGATCGATACGGTTTACGACCTACGATTTCGACGTTTTTCTTACTTTTCTCTTTTCTTTCTCTTTTTTTTTGTATTTTTATTATTTTTTTTTTTTTTGTTTTTTAACGTCAAATCTAACGTACGTCCTCGTATCTATCGTGTAAATTTTCTTCGGAGCAAAGGGAAAAAAAAATGAGAAGTTGGCAATACATTTGCGATGATTTCCTTGACGTTACTTTGAAATCTTCTTTTCAAGATATTTCTTTATTTCTTTTCTTTTTCTTAGCTTTCTTTTCTTTTGTCTTGCTTTTTCTTTTCTTTTCTTTTTCTTTTAGTCACTTCAAATAGTAACCCTAACAAGAGTAAAGTTCAATATAAAAACGATTATGATTAATGACAATGAATTTCATTTGCGTCTTTGATCGCCAGTAACGCGCGCGCGCGTGTGTGTGTGTGTGTGTGTGTGTAGGAAAGTTCTTGAAAGAATTTATCGACTGGTACAAGGTTCATTCGATTGTTAAACGTGTTAAAATAAGCAACTCACGACGTAATCACATTTATTATCGTAAACTCGTACAATGACATTTAATATATAACACCTATAGGATGTCTAACAAGTTCGAGAGAAGTTACGTAATATATTAAAAGAATCCTTTTCACAATTTTATCGGTTACATTTAACGCCTGACCGAGAATAATAATTATTTAACAAAGCGCCCTCAATTCTAATTAGATTGAAATCGTGGATATACATTGGAGTCGAGGCGTATGCGTATGTAAAAAAAAAAAAGAAAGAAAGAAAGAAAAAAAAAAGAAAAGAAAATGAAATTATTAATGTATGAAATAACGAAAGTATATAATTATACAAAAAAAAAAAAAAAAACACTTCAATATGTATCGTAACGAGACGTAAACAGATAATATTTTTTGTTACGATCAAAGCGATAGTTCATTGGAAAAGAAAATACATCGAGGGAGATACGTTGAAATGACACGTAATACAGTTTAGGAGGAAACCAAGAAGACAGGATAATTGGTGCTGATGTTCGAATGAAGAAGCTACGGTAACAGCGTGCTAATTGATACTAAATTAGTCGTGATTAGATGTTCCTGTCGATTCCTTATGCTACTACCTTCTATTACTAAAACGAGCATTCGCTCGCAGCGGTTCGAATTCCTTCGAAGAAAGAAAGAAGGAAAGAAGGGAGAACAAAAAATGAGACCACGAAAAAAAAAAAAAAAAATATAAAAAAGCAAGCCGAAAGAAATCGTAGTTATATTGTGGGGAGCGGAGAGGGGGACCGAGGGGTTGGAGGGTTATCCAGGATGAAATAATAGTTTAAAGACGACCCACAATCGATCTTCGGCTATTCTCTCATTGATCAGCGATCCGTTTCGAGTGGTAGTTTACTTCGAATCGAAACACAGGGGGTTGGGAGGGAGGGGCGGGACGGCTTGCTCGGTCTTTCTTTCTCCCATCAACCGAAACCACGAACGTCGAGAGTGATGTACAACCGGTGTAAGCGTTCGATCGAAATTCCTACGATAATCTACTTTCCTCAAGTTATAGAGGATGTTACCGAAGTACTTATCATCTAATGGGAGGATTAGCGACTACGAATGAAAAATGCATATTCTACTCGATAGGAACGAGGTCGGGAATAATTTTTTTTATCTTTTCTCGAATAATCGTCAAATAACCTCTGATGTAACAACTTTCAAGAAGGTCGAATGAATAATATACGTTTTGATAATGGCAGATAAATTTTTATTGTTCGTACGCGATTAACGAAAGAAACAAAAAAGAGAGAGAGAGAGAGAGAGAGAGAGAGAGAGAGAACGAAAAAAAAAAGAGAGAACAGAAAGAAACAAGGCAAATATCTTTTACGATTTATCGATTATCGCAAAAGTCGATTTTATATAGATATAGGAATAAATCGATTCGAGAGAAAAAAAAAAAAAAAAGAAAGGAAGAAGAGGAAGAATATACACCTATTCGTATAATAAAACTATCCGACGGTGAAATGGGATTAAAGTAAAATAATATCAGTCAAATGTTATCAATTGATCATCATCGTTTATGTTCGTTAAATTAAAAATTGTAGTAACAACGCGATGGAAACTAACCTCTCCCCTTCCTTTCCTTTTTCCTCTCCTTCTTTTCATTTTTATTTTTTTTTCCCTTTCCTTTTTGTTTTTAATTAATTAATAAGATATCGTACGGCGTAATTGTTTAATCACTTTTTGAAAGTAATCAACGGGAGTTAAACCGAAAGAATGATCCCTATTAATTTTTGTCCTAATTAATTTTAATTTTTATCTGTCGACGGGTCGACACGGAAACGCAAGAAGGGATCGGAAAAAGTTATGTCGTAGTTGTTTCAAACTGACGGTTATAGTTTTACCAGCTACGCGCGTAACTTATTTCGTTTTCTCCTCGCACATAAATCGCAAGGGTAGGGAGGGAGGGGGAATAAGAAAGAACAAAAAAAAAAAAAGAAAGGAAGAAGAAAGAAAAAACGAAGGAAGGAACGAACGAACGACGATAGTGGGTTTCCGCGTAACCGTATGAAGATTAAAGTTTAATATTTCTAATTACGAAATTAGCTCGCATTTTAATTGTTAATTTTAAGTACCCTTAAGTACCCTCCACCCCCCACCCCTCCCCCCGCCAACGTTAAAACAACGTACTGTTAAGTAATTCAAAGCACGTTTCTCTCGTATCCTAGGTAACATTGCGTGTCATCGGGAAACGATATCTCCTCTCATTTCTTTTCCTTTATATAATTCGAATTTAATTCGAGGAGTGCGCGGGAGAAACTCTACCGTACACAGGAACGAAGAACGATACGCGATAACTCCCTATTTTATCGCGATCAACCCAGACAAAATGACGTTTTAAAATGAATGAGAGAACGTTTCCGACCCTAAAGAGGATTTAATTGCCAACACTCTTTTTATCGCTCTTTTTTTCTATCTATACAACAAACGAACACGAGCGCGCGCGCGCACACAGAAGAAAAAAAAAAAATAACGTAACCATCTCTTTCGCAAACGGAAATTCTTTTTTTCTTCTCTCTCTCTCTCTCTCTCTCTCTCTATTTATTTTATTTATTATATATTTATATATTTATATGACTCGATAAATAATATTTTACGATTACTACGAAATAACGTGATTGAATTGTAACGTTAACGATAAGACGGGGAAGGTAATATTAATTGATAAACATTGTTTATTTTTTCCTCCGTTTTCATTCTTTTTAAAATATTTTGGACATTCTTAATTAAAGATCATTTCTGGTATAGTCCATTTCATAATATATAAAATATTAAAGCTATTACATACTAAAACTGAAATATACCAATCTTAGTAGTCATTTTATATTTTCATCGAATAATTATATTCATTGTTAACGAATAACTCGGAAGTAAAATAATTTATTTTCTTCTTTTTTTTTTTTTCTTATTTTTCTTTATTTATTAAGAGCATCAGACATTATTTGAGTTTTTATACAGCGGTCATTTTTCCATTTGCACATTTATAATAATCGTTGAAGGAACATTCGTGAGAAAATATATCCTTTCCATTGGAAACTTCTGACCACAAATTTATCTCTTCACTCTTCTTCTACTTCTTCGTAGTTAGTGGCATTCTTTTTTGAGGGTTTTATGCATTTTGGAAGTACTGTTTCATAATTCGGATTCCATTGGCATTTAGCACGTCCTGGATAATCGCAGACTTGTAGCAATTTATTGAAATGAAGCGGACAACCGTTCCAAGAGACTGCACATTTCATCTCGAATTTAAGCCCACCAGAACACATGTAGAATCTTGAACAATATCTTTCGTGAGCAATCATTACAGTATGGTCCTTCGAATCTTCTTCCGGACATTTTGTCGGTATTGGTCTTATTGGTGTGTCCCCCCAACCATGGACACAAATCACAAAGATTGATAAAGCAATTATCAATTGATAACTTGCTAAAATAAAAAAAAAAAAATAACAATAAAAATATTAATATATATATTTTTAAGTATTAGATTATTTTTATATTGCCTAATTTATTGTTTAATAATTCTTATCTCTCATTGTCCTTTTAAAGTGATAATAAGAAAAAAATTGAGGAATTTTCTTCTGTGTGTGTGTTTGTATATATATATATATATATATATATATATATATATATATTTATTAAATTATTTTTTGTCAAATATTGTCATTGATTTTAAAATTTATTAAATAACGATACTTTAATGGAACTTACACGCCATTGTGATTAACTAGTTTCACCAAACTTGCAATGTTAACTGATTTCACCTAACTTGCAACGTTAACTGACACGATCAGAGAAGAGGACTTTTATATATACCCAGATCATTGTTATATATATATATATATATATATATATATATATATATATATATATACATACACACACACATCTGCAAACATATTATCGACTAATCAGTAACATGCTTATCGACCATTTTTTTTCCATTTTCGATCACTATCGATTTCCAGGAAAAAAAGAATAGAAAGTAAAGAAATAAAAAAATGAATTTTTTTTTTGTCGAGAAAGAAAAAGCTACGACCTTTTGTATTTAATCGAATGATCCAAAAAAAAAAAAAAGATATTTGCGAGTTATTATTAAATTAAAGAGTTATTTCGTTGAAACAATTCGTATTTCGCTATTCAACTAACGGAGAACGGTATTAAATATTTTAATTGCGGTAATATACATATGAACATTGGTCGATAAAAGAAAAAAAAAAAGGAAGCTTTCGTTAATCAAAGCATTCTACGTTTGCTTTGAACAATTCCGTCAACGTGTAACAAGCTCGTCGAACAACAATGTCAGCTTGTGGTTTATCTCCAAGCGATTTCCCCAATTAAATTTTCGAAGAGACAATTTTGATCGGTATGTTTACGTCATACCCTCGGTCCATGCCTGATTAATAATTCAAATTGTCAATGACGCCGAATATTATCGAACCTCAACTCGTATTATAATATGTGGTTGAACTAATTTTTTTTTCTTCTTCTTATGAGTTTTATTTATTTATTTATTTATTGTCTTTCTTTTTTTTTTTTTTTTTTTTTTTTTTTTTGAAATCGATGCTACTTTTTTTTATTTATTTTCATATATATTTTCCCCATCCCTTTACAAATCTTTTCTATGTAATAAATTTATATAAAATATTCCTTATATATCTACGTAGTTAAGTGTACCTATATACATAATTCAGTCGAATGGTATCACGCCAGTCGCCGAATGATTCATATTTACATACGATTTTAAGAGTGCAGGCAGATTTATTATCTGGAATATTGCACAATACCAAGATAGCTTTCTACGATTAAATTATCGCTCTCGGAAGTCGATATTAAATTTTCGTCGTTGAAAATACAGTCGGACGTCGTAACGCGTTAAAATAATCTCCTTTTGTTTCCCATATTTCAATTGTCATAATCCATACTTCTCGCTTACTACAATTAATCCGATAAATACATTTTGATTTCGTGGTATATTTCTTCTATCGTATCGTATTGAATAACGAATCGAAAATTGTAATAAAACGACGTTCGTTCGATTCGAATCGGATCTCGTATGATATGCGGAATAATTTTTCGTTAAATCGAATATTTCGATTGAATAAAAAGTATAAATGTTCGCAATTTTATTAACGTTAACGATAAAATGTTAAAATGATTCTCGCGTCATCTATCGTCGTATCCTTCTTTTTTTTTTTTTTTATAAACGATTGAAACATGACTCGTGTTTTTTTATTTTTTTCATTTTTCTTTTTTTTTTTTTTTTTTTTAGGAATGAGGCCAAAAGTAAAAAATCATTATCGAGCTCATCAGCTGTCCGTATGGTTACGATTAGTACCGGAACTTCATCGTGCTGGAATGGAGGACGTTGATTCGAGACACAATCTATTCCGAGGACACGCCGATCCAAGTCTTTACGATGGTTTGGTCAGGCCAGATCCTTTGAGTAGGATCACCGAGGAATTTAAAAGGAAGAATATAAGCACTGAACCACCTACCACAACCGACTACAGCATAACCACGTGTGTCAGTCTTATTCAAAGCACAAATCTTCAAAATATGCACAATGCCAGCACCGACACATTGGCGAGTCTCGATGCGGCTGGGTAATTTATTACCATGTTAATTGAACTAATTATACAAACGATAACGGAAGGATTATAGATCGAACGTCGCGCGTTTAAAAATTTTCAACAAATGCAATTAACACCGATGACAAATCGTACGATGTTTCGTTTCGTAAGTTTCCTCGAAAGACACACATCCACAAGCATTTATGAATTTATTGTATGAAATACTTCGGACGTTAATTACTTATTTTATTTCATTTTTTTTTTTTTTTTTTATTTATTCATTCTCTTTAACATCTCTCGATCTTAAACAATTTTTATAAACGTCGCCATTTAAATATCGTTATTAAAAAAAAAAGAAGAAGGGAAAGGGAAAAAATGTTCGTGCGACGTATCAATGACGGTGTAACGTAAAAATTATAGTAAGTTCCGATATCATCGATAATAACAGCAATTCGAAGAGAAGGAAAGAAAGACGAAAGAAAGAAATCGCTATGTTCGAGAACATTCTAAATATCTGGCCAATTCGTTTTCAATATTCCAGATACGCCGCATACTCGACAGCATTAAGCGTGACTATAGCGATCGGCTGTAGTCTACTTATACTGAACGTCCTCATATTTGCTGGTGTCTATTATCAGCGAGACAAGACGAGACTCGAGGTCAAGAGCCTCCAGCAGCAACAGATGTTGAATCAACAGTGTGGACCGCGCGGTTTCACGGAGTTGAAACAACCACCCTCGTCGCATTCACATTTTCCTGGTAGTGGTCAAGTTATCGTTGACGTTGAAAATGAAATGCTCAGAAGGTAAACCGAACAAAAATTTCCAGAGATAATGTATTAAAATATATAGTTCTTTCATTCTTTTTCACAACGGGCTTAGATACAATTTTTATAGCGATAAATTTACCCCGTTGATCTTCTTGCAAAATATATATGTATATATATATATATATATTTTTATAAATTATTTCTAGTAACTGATTAATTACACAAGCAATTTCATTTTATCGTAAACATATATATTTATTTCCTTCAATATCTTAACTCTGATATCTTGACGTTCTTTTACATCGTTAGATTAATTAATATTGTCGTTTTTCTTGGGAACAAATATGTAAATAAAAAAAAAAGAAAAGATATATATATATATATATATATATATATATATATATATATATATACGAAAATAAAATGTTCCATAATAATTTCCTATCTCTATTCCTTTTTAGAAACGTGATGAAAGGGCCTCCGAACGAACCTAACACTTTACAAGGCACACACACCCTGCCTCATCAACATCATTACCAGAAGCAACATCAGCAACAACACGCCACGCTTCCTCGTGCTTCGGTCATACAGGACATGAACGCTCAAACTCAAGTGAGTGGAGGATAACTATTATAAAAGGGTGGATCCTATAAAATACGTAATATGACGCATGCATGGATATTTATATACCATTGGACGCGTATTATAAAAAGAAGAAAAAAAAAAAAACATTCGTTATCTATACGCAAAGAATAATAAACGAATGATTTTATTGGCTCGGAAAAATGGTGGTTGTCTGAAAAGAAAAGAGACAGAGAAAAAAGGAACAAATATTGAATGCCCATTCTTTTTTTTTTTTTTTTTTTTTTTTTCATATTTCTCGCTACTTGCAAATATTTTATATATATAATAAAAGAAAATAATGTCGAAGAAGAAAAATATAGTCCTTGTTGAAATCTTTCGGATGTTTCGCCGTGAAGAAAACGAGCAAAGGGAAAGGAAAAGTTTTTGCCTTTCACTTTACAACGACGCTCTTAGCATATCCGAAGAAGTTTTCAAATTCCTTGAACGAACCGGCGAAACTCGTTTCTTGTTAACCCTCTATAACCCAATTTATTTTCCTACCAATCTCCATCCACTCAATAAAAAGAAATTATAAAATATTTGAAACTTGTATTATAACTTATTTCTTATAACTTAGCGAGCATTAACTTTCCTATATTAATCGATAATTCATTCTTCTAAATGAAGAAGAGAAAAAAAAATTAAAGAAATAAAATAAAACTTATGAAGCTTATTATAACTCTATAAATATATTGGATATATATATATATATATATATATATATATATATATATATATGAAATGGTTGTAAATTTTAATATCCTGAAAAACAAACGCTACATGATTTTTATATCAGATAATAATAATAATTGTTTATAAATTTTAAATAAAGTAAAAATACCTAACAAAAACGACATATTATATTATATATTATATTATATATATATATATATATATATATATATATATAATGTTACTTTTAAATGTTTTAAATTTAAGTAGACGATGAAAAAATATAAAGAAATTGCCGCACCTTTTCGTAATTTTTATATCAGATAATAATAACAATTGTTTATAAATTTTACATAAAGTAAAAATACCTAACAAAAACGACAATATATATATATATATATATATAATTTTACTTTTAAATATTTTAAATTTAATTCGACGATGAAAAAATATAAAGAACTTGCCGCACCCTTTCGTTTTAACTTCTTCTTTCTGTTTTATTTTATTTTTCTTTTTGTTTTTCAGGGGCCACCAAATGGATCCATACACCTTACGGTGCCACGTGCTCCACCACCACCCCGTGCAAAGAGTCCTCCAGAAAATCAACCCCTTTTGCAGAGTACAACCGTCTCGAGCCGTGTCTCACAAGCAACGATGAGCGAAATGCGGGTCTGATGCTTAGACCCCCCTCCGAAGCCGGTCGTCCCGGACGTCCTAACGGCGTCGACCTTGCTCTAGGTCTCCTTGTCTAATAAAAATAATAATAATAATAATAATAATAATAATAATAATAATAATAATAATAATAATAATAAAAACAACAACAACAACAATAACAATAACAACAACGTTATACAAAGACGAGGAGATGGGAGGGGGGGAAAGAGAGAAACGTCCGAAACCACTCTATGTACTTTCATGCCCTTTAAACGCTTCGCGTCTTCCTTTTTAATATAAATGGAAGGGAGGGAAGGATGAAACGAAAGAAAGGACAAAGATGAAGGGTTAGAGGAAGATGGAGAAAGGAAAGAGAAGAAGATAGAGGAAGAAGGAGAAGGGAAAAGACGGAGATGGAGATTGAGAGATTGAGATTGAGAGAGAGAGAGAAAAGAGATAATAACTCGAATCGCATTTTTCAAACGATCATATTTTTTGATCGTTCACGACTAACATCCGCGATTAATTATCTTCAAACGTCGATCGAAATTATGATCGATCGATTCACTCGAACGATTCGATATACGAATTTGGCCGAATAAAGAGGGGCTAGGAACAATCAAACTAACAATTAGCCCGTGATCTTTTCTCTCTGCGATTATTATTGCAGATAAATTATAATCAGGTGAATCGATGGATATTTTTTTTTCTTATTTTCTTTCAACCATCAAAACGTTATCAATCGGGTACGACGATTGAAATCTTATTTTGTTTATAGTTTGTCAAACAAATGTAAACGTTTTTCGTTTCCATTGTATCTTAAAGTATGTAATGAAATTATTGAATAACCAACCATGTATAATTTAACGTTTACCTATATTGAATAAATTCTGTTCAAATGTGTATACGTGTATTAAGGAAAGGTTATTAAGATTTATTCACGAAACGAGAGAATTTTTTAAACGAAAATTGCATTTCTTTGAAGGAATATATACACACGCACGCACACACATACACATACACATACACACACACACACACACACACACATCGACAAAATACATAAATATGATACATAGAGTTCTGTTAACAAAAGAAAAAGAAGTAATAATCAAGAAGGAAAAAATAATAATGATAGAAGAATAAAAATAAATAAAATTTAAATCCGTCACATCGCATATTTCCCTCGAGAAATCGAGAGAACAACACTGTTTTCTTTTTCAAATGATTCTTTCGTATTTTGAATAACTTAAGAAATAAAATATGTATAAAATACGTGTATACTCTTTGAAACAGAATATATACCGTGTAGGTATTAATGATAAAAAGGAGAGATGGATCTTCAAAGAGGCGAACGAACGATCAAAAGAATAAGAATAAGAATAAGAATAAAAATAAGAATAATAATAAGGAAAACAGAGAGAGAAAGAGAGAGAGAAAGTGAGAGAGAAAGAAAGAGAAGGATAAATAAATAAAAAAAAGAAATAAGTAAATAAGTAAAAGAATGAATACGAATAAATGAAATAAATAAATAAATAAAAAATTAAGAAAGATGAAAGAGAAGGGAAAGATAGACATGAAGAAGAAGAAGAAGAAGATGAAGAAGAAGAGGAGGAGGAAGCTCGTGTATAAATTACTAATCCACCACGATGTTTAGATGTTCCTTGTACATACATAACGTAACACTTTATACCGTAAACCAGCCAAAGTTTGCTACTTTCTAAGAAGAAAAACCGTGGAAAAATGAAAGAGGAATATAAGCGAAGATGAGAAACTTTGCTAACGCGTATCGTTTCTTCATCCATATTCTGTTTCTACATTTTAAGAATGCTCGAACGAGTGCGTATGCTCGAAATGGACAGAATAGAAAGAGAGAAAGATAGAATGTGTGTGTGTGTGTGTATGTGTACGCGCGTGGTGTGTGTGTGTGTGTGTGTGTGTGTGTGAGAGAGAGAGAGAGAGAGAGAAAAGAGCTTTGTACATCTACAATGATTCTCCTCGTGGCTATTAGACGATCCTTCAAAGTCACAAGCGAAAGCTTGTCTACTCGATTATTTATCTCCTATCGCGAGCACATCAATGATTTATACTGAAAGTGACACTTTGAAGCGACGCCTATGATTTATTACAGCGTCCGCACGTTCTCTACGTGGTACCTCTGTATTAAGATTTTATCTATTTTATGTGTACATACCCATGGCGCATCCGACTCTGACCATCGAACAATATCTTTCTTGTTTTTGTTGACGCGTAGAAGAGAGGGAAAAAGAAAAAAAGAAAGAAAGAAAGAAAGAGAAACAATATAAAAAGGAAGAAAGAGAAAACGAAAAAGAAAGGGAAACGACGATGCAAAGAGGAATATCAAATTCGAGATAGGATTTCTCCCTTTTTCTTTGTTTTTTTCCCTCTCTCCTTTCTCTTTTTTCCTTCGAAGATACAAAGGAAAAAAGGACAACCTCGCGAATCTCTTTCATTCGTATTTATTTTTCTCATTCGTATCGTGTTTTTCGCGTTCGAAACGTTTCTTTTTTTTGTTATTCCTCTTTTTTTTTTTTCTTTCTTTCTTTTGTTGTCGTTTTCTCTTTTCTTTTTTTTTTTTTTTTTTTTTTTTCCCCTTATCAATGGGGAAAAAGTCGGACAAAAAAATATCAGTGATTTAGAGACGTCGCACAGAAAATATGAACTTTACGAAGCAGGGTTGGGTCATTCGAAAAAAAAAAAAAAAAAAAAGAAAAAAAAGAAGAAGAAGAAAGAAAATGTTACGTCTATCTTTACAAGTTCGTTGAAAAACAAGAAAGATTATTTATACGTATTCGGATGGCAATGGTAACAAACAAATAAGTGAAACAAACAATCAAAGGAATTCAATCAAATCTCTTTACTCGTCTCTAGATATCTTTCATGGGAATTTAATAATTTCATAATTAATTACAATTACTCGTTAAATATTACTTACGTTGAAGGAAATTAAAAGGAAAGAAATGAAAAAAGAAAACAAAACAAGATATGTAACTCGTCATTCGTGTGTGTATCGATAATAATTTCGATGTGTTCGATCGACGAAAAACAATCTTCTTACCTGTCTATTATCACGATGTACAAAGCTGTCTTCAAAAAAAAAAGAAAAATTCGCATATTGCATCGTTGCTATCGCCGTCGTAAAAATTATGCATCGACTTAATAATGATTGTCATATACCGACATATTTATATCATTAAAACGGGATTTCAAAGTTTCGATGTTACAATATTTCATTTTATATCATAACTCTTCATTCAATGTAAATATGTTTCCTCGTACTTTAAATACTGCCACATTAACCGCTGCCATATTTTTATTCTTTACGATGTATTTAAAAGAAATATCATGAAAAATCAATGATTATATATAGATGCGTCGACATCGATACCGTCTATACAATACACAGTTGTCAGTGAAATATTGATACATATCGATAAGAATCAATGTTAATATTATAAAGAAATAAGTTAATTAATTGACGATGTAATATTGAAAGGTTAATTAATTATATATTAAGTATATATATTTAACGAAAAACATGAAATGTGTATAAAAAGAAAAAGAAAGAAGTATTCCTTATTGAAGAAGTTGTTATTTTAATTATTATTATTATTTATTATCTATTATTATTACTTTTATTATTATTGTTGTTATTATTATTATTATTATTATCATTATTATTATTATTATTATTATTATTATTATTATTATTATTATTATTATTATTATTATTATTATTATTATTATTATTATTAGTTATTAGTTATTAGTTATTAATTGTTAGTTATTAATAGTGTAACTTTTCTTAATGGATTTTTATATAATTTATATTAAAAAAAAAAAAAAAAAAAAACAAAGATTAATAATCGTATGGAAAAAAACGCCGAGCATATTCTCTGTTCAATTTTTTTCTTTCCATTGCCTATAACAAAAGCCGTAATTAAAAGTAAATCAGAAAATCGAGGAAGGTCAAAAGTATCGAACCTCAGCGTTATCGGTATCGATATCGACGCCATTACGAATACGTCGATTTTTGTTGCACTTCTTTTAATAACATCGAGTACCTAATAATATCGATCGATGCAAAATGAGAATGAATGAAAAGCCAAGCCCGGTCAGTTGTTTCTCTCGCACCGTATATATGTATGTATATGCTATTCGTGAATTTTTTGTAAAAATATGATTATACATATAGACGTAAGTAAGATTATAAGGGATAACGAAAAAAAAAAAAAACAAAAAACAAAAGAAAAAGAAGAAAAAAAATCCGTTACGCGTACTACACTGCCACGACACTGAAACGGTGATTTATGAGAAAACAAGAAAAACCAAAGAGGCAAAAAAACCAAAAAGAAAAATCAAAAGGGGAAAAGCAACAAAAAAGAAAAAAAAAAAAAAGATAAAAGGAGAAGAGATTTAAGAGAGGAAAGGCGAAGGATACGAAAAAATCGAGGATTTGCGACTGATCGAATGCGTATGCGAAGAAGGCCAACAAAGAGCTATCCGAACGTAAGAATTATAATAGTAATAACCGAATCAAAACTTTTGTACATAAACTCATCGAACGAAAAGCAAATGTAGAAGCTGCGAAAGGGTGGGGTTGGGAGGGGGGAAGGGAAACAAAAGAACAAGACAAAAGAACACGAAACACAAAGAAAATGTGTTTTGCGTGTTTTTTCGATAAGATATATAAGAATTGGTGGGTGGGGGGGGGGGGGAGGACGGAAGAAAAAAAGAAATAAAAATGAGACATAGCAATTAATCATGCGACTACTTCGTAAACGAATATATTTCTGTCGGTCGATCGATCGATCCATCCGATCGATCCGATCGATCGATACGTTCGCAATTCATTTTCGTAAATGGAAAATGGTTAAGGAGAATGGAAAGATAAAGAAGAACGATATTATCTCGCTGGACCGAACACTCTGAGGTGCGCGAGCATCAGTGCGAATTACGCGATATCATCAAGTATGGACAATCCAACTATATTCAAAAAATACAACTAAAAGAAAGAAAGAAAAAAAGATTTAAAAACGCTGGATATAGTATTCGTTATAAAAAGATGCGGAAAAGCATTACTCGGAAGAGTTTACGATGTTAAGAAATTTAAATAACATATATTATATATATACATATATATATATATATATATATATATATATATATATATATATATATACATATACATATGAATATATACAGAAATGCACACGTGTGCAATTACACAAATATTTGCCACAAACGTACATACACATACTCGCGCGCACACACACACACACACACACATACACGTGCACATATTACACATTATACAAATTGTAATGAATTTATTATGACGGATACAATTATATTTATGTGACATTTAGCTGGCCTCGCGCTCTATTAGAAAGATACATGAAATAAACCTTCCGGTCGAGAGCGAGGCTGCCTGTTATGTTTAATGTTTTTGTTGTCAAATTGTAAATATATAAACGAAATACATGGAGACATTAATTGTACCTTTAATCCAAGATCTCACTTCATACTTAAC
>OU426860.1:6588640-6601140 GCA_911387685.1 Dolichovespula media
ATTCGTGTACACTTTGTTTCTCGGTAGAAGATTATGTGCATATGTCGTCTCCTGTTGATGATCGGTATAAATCGTGTCGGACATTAAACTTACGTGAGTGGGTATTTTGATTAAATTTGTCGCGTTCAATTAATTTCTATTCGCTCTTTCCTTGTTCCTCCAACTGATTCACTCTTACTCGCTCTTACTTTTTCTCTGACTCACTCGCTCTCTCTCTCTCTCTCTCTCTCTTTCACATACATACACAAACACAAACACACACACCACACTTATTCACTCTACTCACTCACTCACTGACACAAAATACGCACGCACATACACACATACACACACACACACACACACACACATTCCTTTCTCTCTCTCTTTCTCTCGCTCTCTTTCTTTCTGTTAAATCGTATAGTGACAATGTAAGTATTCCGTAAAAAAAGAAAGGAAAAAAAAAAATAAAAAGAAAAAAAAATAATACATACGCGCATTCGTGCTTACACCTTTATCTTTCCTCTAACGTCGTCGGTGTATAATGCACAATATTTATTTATTTATTTATTTATTTATTCGTTCAACTTTTTCTTTTTTGCTTTTTTTTCGCATATTCGTAGGTATAACAATGTAAAAAAAAAAAAAAAGAGAGAACGCAAATACGTTATTTATTAGTTACTGGACACTTATACGCATACGAGGTGTTTATGAATTATTAAAACAGTCACGAACTTATTACGGGCTGATAGAACTTCTTAAAAGTAGATTGATTAATCATTATTACATCGATGAGAACGTACGTACGCCCGGAAATGAATTCGATAATCAACAATGGTTAATTTTCTTTTGTTAATAACAGTTGGGTATATATATATATATGTATATATGTATATATATATATATATATATGTATATGTATGCATGTGTAGGTATGAATGTATGTACGTTTTACACCTGCCGCTCTTTAAGAGGACTCCGCCTACCATTCATCGTAAATGAATGCGTGCACATTCTAAAAAGAATGTACATCGTGTATAAAAAACTGTACCTTCATCTCACGTACAATAAGTATTATCGTAGAAAAAGTCGGCTTACTTGCTAGGAAAGGAAAAAGAGAAAAATGAAAAAAGAAGAAGAGAAAAATAATAATAAAAAAATAATAAAAAAAGAAAGAAATTGAATAAACTAAACACACTTTTCGAGATACAACGCTTCATCTTCGGACGTACATGAAACATTTTAATCGCTTTTAAAAAGCAAAACCACCATTGAGATTAGAATAAATACAGCTTGATAATAATTATATTCTCACTGTAAGTTTAATATATAAAAACTTTTGATATATATATAAAAACAGTAGTAACAATTAATTGACATAAGTGTGTATTAATTATTATTTGTTTTCCTCTCTTTCTCTCTTTCTATCTCTCACTCTCTCTCTCTCTCTCTCTCTCTCTCTCTCTCTCTCATTCTCTCATTCTTTCATTCTCTCTCTCTCTCTCTCTCTCTCTCTCTCTCTCTCTCTCACTCTCCCTCTCTATCTTTCTTTTTATTTCCTTTTTGCCCTTTCCACTATTTCCTTTTTTTTGTATCTCTGAAGGAAAAAGAAACGAAAAAAAAAGAAGAAGAAGAAGAAGAATTATCGAGAAATACACTGAAATTCTACTTAGTTTTATTTCAATAGGTACGTGCGTTGGTTAAATTCATATTAAACATATAATTTGTCGAACTAACGCGAATTAGAATTAAAATTAAAAAAAAAAAAAAAAAAAAAAAAAAAAAAAAAGAAAAAGAAAGAAAGACAAAAAAAAATTAGCTCGCGCACAACAGAGCGCGTAGTCTATTATTACTTGAAAGAATATAAAGTATTCACTTAGAGGAAGATACTCGTCGTCGATCGAATGATCAATTATAAAGCTATATCGTTTTTTCTTTTCTCTCAACCTCCCCTCTCTCTCTCTCTCTCTCTCTCTCTCTCTCTCTCTCTCACTTTCTCTCACGAACGTTTTCTATAAGCCCGTCACAAACCTCATAGAAAATTTATATACACCCCGTATATCATACAAATAGACGTTACGAATCCTTACGAGCTAGAAACACTGCCGCAATAGATACTCGGCTTAAATCTATATATATAAAAAAAAAAGGATACCTCGTGTTCCCTTTCTCTCTCTCTCTCTCTCTCTCTCTCTCTCTCTCTCTCTCTCTCTCTCTCTCTCTCTCTCTCACACACACACTCATACACACGCTCCCTTTCTCTCTCTCTCTCTCTCTCTCTCTCTCTCTCTCACCCTCCCTTTCTTTATCTCTATCTCTCTCCTCTCGCTCTTGCACATGCACTATAAACAGCAAACAGACAGACAAACAGACAGACAGACAGACAGACAGACAGACAGACAGACAGACAGACAGACAGACACGCAACACACGCTCATACTATTGTTAGGAATTGGGGAAGAGGGATTAACGATAGTCAAAGGAAGGGTATTTTCGAGGATCCTTCGAGATTCGGACGACGCAGAAACGAGGACAGAACTTGTCTTGGGAGTATGTACAAATAATTAAAAAAAAAAAGAAGAAAGAAAGAAAGAAAGAAAGAAACAAACAAACAAACAAACCAACAAACGAATAAAAAAGAAGAAGAAGAAGAGAAGGGAAAGACGTATTTATCGACGACTCGACGACGAGGATTTCTCCTTCGATCTTTGCTCGATCTGGCCCTCTCTTACTATTCAAAAAAATCTTGAATTTATCGTCGAGACGATGGCGTGCTTCGAACCTCATTCTTTAGGAACATACGTACGTTAATGTCCAATTTTTAATCGGACCACGCACTACGATGAAGTCCTTCGTCGCGGCCATTTTACCACAATAATAGTAATAATAATAATAATAATAATAATAATAATAATAATAATAATAATAATAATTGTAATAATAGTAATATAATAGTAATAGTAATAATAATAATAATAATAATAATAATAATAATAATAATAATAATAATAATAATAATAATAATAATAATAATAATAATAATAATAATAATAATAATAATAATAAAATAATTAGAAGAAAAATAACATAATAATAATAATAATAATAAAAATATTAATAATATGAATATGAATCTAATAATGAATACGATAATGATTATGAATAATTATGACGATGATGACGATGACGATGACGACGACGACGAAGACGACGACGACGACGATGAACGATGAACGATGACGATGACGATGACGATGATGATGATGATGATGATGACAATGATAAAAAATAATATTAATAATAATGATAATTAATAATAATTATTATAAAGTTCAATCGTGACGAAAAGCACGTGTCCTTATTAAAACGTGAGGAAAAAAAGGAAGAAGGTCCCTCTTTGAGGATAGGCTCGCGTCGCGTTCGAAGGATAATATAAATTCATCCCGATTAATTATGGATTATGATGGAACGTGTATATCAGTTTCGTTCTTCAGTGCACGGTGGAACGCGCGAGTAGGGTGGATCACGAGTGCTTCACGACAATAACGCCAGGCCGTTGTTGGGCCTGTTGTTGGACTTGGAACTGAAGGAAGTTGTTTACGTCGGTAGCGTGAAGAAGCCGTTGTTGCTGCTGCTGCTGCTGTTGTTGTTGTTGTTGCTGTTGTTGCTGCTGCTGTTGCTGTTGCTGTTGTTGCTGTTGGTGTTGCTGTTGTTGCTTCGTCGTCGTCGTCGTCGTCGTCGTCGTTGACGACGTCGAAGATCCTGTCGTCGAATTAGACGAACTCTGCTGATTGGTCGACGTTTGTACCGTAGACGTTTGTTCGGGGCCCGTTGATTGTGAATTCGAGGTCGAATTTGTGCTCGTAGACGAACACTTGACGTTCGATGGATTTTTCATGGTAGAAGACTTGTTGGTCAATGCCAATGGCTCGTTCGTCAATGCTAATGGCTCGTCGCTAAAAAGATGATCACCTTCAAGATGGCGGATTGCCTCGACGATCGTTTCCAGATTCTGTCTGGATGTATTAGCGAGATAGAGCCTCGCTTGTGGCGTCCCATCGTCCAACGAATTCGACGGTGACGGTAATCTACGAAGAAAATAAATTGATTCGTTTTATCTTTTTTTTTTGTTTTGTTTTTGGTTTTATCATTGTAGATCGAAGCGATCATTTTCTCTGTATCTTTTCTTTTCTTCTCTCGAGACAAAAATCAATGAGGTTGGATTGAAATATAATTTAATTACCGATTTACGGCAACGCATTGATTATTATATATTAAATATATTAAATATCAAATATCGTATATATCATATATTAAATATAGTATTAAAAAATCTTAAAGATCTTATATATTATATCCCAAAGAAGATAAAATTTTCATTATTCTTTCATTTAAAATCTCACGGTAATGTGTAACTATACGAAATACGGAAAACGCGACAACGACGATGACGACACGACGACACGACGACGACGACGACGACGACGATTATGACGATAATGATAATGATGTTTACCTTTCAACTTCGACCTTGGGCTCTGCCTTCATAGCAGCCTCGAGAACACTGGGCAATCGTTGTGGTTCAGCGGGAGGTGAGAACGGTCTGCTAGGGCTGGTCGTTATATATTGCGGCGAAGAATTTTTAAAATCATTATTCGCCGAGCCATAAGTCACGCGGCTCGATGAGGAAAAGGAATCAGCTGTGGTTTGCTCATCGAGACTCGCGAAAACGGAATTCTGAGCGAAAGCAACGATTTTCGGGCTGCTCGGCCTTGACTCCTCCTCCTTCAAATCCTCAGCCGATACCAAATCACCGGGCTGCGGTGATAATGGCGGTGAACTTGGCTCGGGACTCGATGTTTCAACTGTTTGAGTCGAGCCTACCGCAGGTATTGACATAACCGATACCACTTGCAACGCGGCAACGGCTTCCTCAGTTTCTTGGCTCATGACATTGTCCGTATGTTCAATTACCTGAACATAAAAAAAAAAAAAAAGGAAAAAGAAAATAAATATTACACACTCGCCGTAGAATTAATTCATTGTCGTTCGCTATCATATTAATCGACGATCAAAGGAAAGATTATTATTTTAAGATCGTTACGTTTCGTTTTCTTTTTATTTTATTTTATTTTTATTTATTTATTTATTTTTTTTTTTTTTTTGACTAAAGTTAACGCATACACATTTATCTCATAAGCTTTTTCTAGGGAGAGAAAGAGAGATAGAGAGACGAAAGAACTTTAAAAAAAAAAAAATTACCGATAATAGTCCGTCATCACATCTTTCGATTCCATATATTTCTCACTCTTAATTATGATTCACGAATGCAACCTCTCGCGTACGTTAGTCGACAAATATTATATAAAGGTTACGAATGATGAAGTTAGCAAAGTCGAATACTAATATCATCTTTTTTTTTTTTAAAGAATCAACCAATGGGACAATTCATTTCTATTGTAATGTGATTTTTTGTATCTTCTTTTAAGTCGTAACATTAGTTTCATTGAAGATGATATTGAGAAAGAGAGAGAGAGAGAGAGAGAGAGAGAGAAAGAAAGAAAGAGAGAATGTACCTCGTGAGGCTGATACGCAATCAGCTGATTATCCCGGAATCTTTCCGGATACAGCTGACTCTGAATGGCTCTCATCTGCTTTTCCAAATGCAGTCTTGCGTGACGTTCTCTCTCCAACTGTCGTCTAAGCTCCACGACCTCGCTGCTTACCACGGAATGGCTCTCTGTTGTCACAGTGATTACAGAAAGAGGCTCTGGAGACATACTGCCCAAACCTTCGTCGCCACTCTCGCTTACATGCACCGGTAAACTTACAACGACGCCTGTAAACGTTACATTTTAAATTTACATAAAAAAAAAAAATAAAGAAATAAATACACGAAGTACATGAAAGTTACAAAAAAAAAAAAAAAAGGTACGGCAAGGAAAAAAGGAATAGAAAAAGAAAACAAATTTGGAAATAAATTTCATACAAATTCGTCTTGTCAATGGGGGAAAACGTTTTTTTAAATAATTATTCCCCCTTTTGCAATCGACTAAATTTATTTATAAATTCACTTATAGTTGAACTTGTTTAGAATTAGATACTGAAATTAATTTATGTTAATATCATACGAGGTATAAAAGGGTATTATACCTTTCATGTAAACTGACGGTTAATTAATATACAGCATTTTAATTGAACGTAATTATGGGTACGTTAAAATGAATAATTTATATATAAACATTTATAAATAGATGGGTAAGAAAAACGGGCTATCTATAATGAATTATCTTATCTGTTTAAACGATATGAAAATAAAATGTTTTCACGTTAAAATCATTCGAATTATGCCGGATAAAGTTGTTCATATCGTCGCACCTGAACCACGATAATTAATATATTCCAATATATATATATATATATATATATATGTATTTTATTTCTATACACGTATTTGTAACTTGTTTTAAAAACCTGTACAATACATAATTATGTTTATACACATAAATTATTAATCATATTTATTACAATAATCATGGTCACGTTATTAGTATGTTGTAAACAATATCGATACGTCGCATTAATGAAATACGATAAGTGTAACGTTAATTGGAAAAAAAAAAAAAGAAAAACTTCAAAAAAGTATCTGAACGAAAGAAAAATAACTCACCTTGATTATCGGGCTTGCGCTTTTTGATAGGTAAATCACCACCTTCGTGTTGATTCACAAGTCGCTTCAATTGACAGTTCTGCGACAACAACTGTGTTTTCTCTTGTTCTAACTGATAAATGTATTCGGCAGTCTGTTGAAGTATCGCAGCCTGTAAATGTAAAATATTACGTAGTATTATAATAAGGAATAATAATCGAGATAATAATATTATATCGTCTTTACGACATTTAAAGAATTTAGGGTCGATCGATATTAAAATATCTGGACGGGGATAAAAATTCGTCGCCAAATTTCCGAATGAATGATCAACGAAGAGCCAATTAAGTAACGAAGTAATTCGAATTTTATTAAACAATATTAACAGATAATTGCAATTAAAAGCTGTATTTACTCGAAAAATAAGTGTTTTCGCGCGATCGACACAACGAATAAAACCTAAAATTATATCGGAGGCTCATTTGTTTCTCAAAGGCCCTCTCCCATCGTTCTAAAACAAAAGAAAAGAAAAAAGAAAAAAAAGAAGGAAAAAGAAAAAGTAAAAAAAATTATTCCTCTTCGTACAACAAAACACGGATACAAATGCATTTGTGATATCAAAAACAATACAACCAAAAACGAAACGAAACGAAACGAAACCAAAACCAAAAAAAAAAAAATATTACGTCCAATGGTTTATCGTTCTTATCCGATTAAACACCCTTTATTACAATTTCCCATTATTATTTCAATATATTTCCACGAGGAACGAACGATCTTCTTTATATTCATCATTAATCGAAATGAAATCATTTCTTTCGTAAGATTTCACTCGTGCTTTATGCTACGGTTTAACGTAATAATGACGTATATAAAACAAAAACAAAAAAAAAATATATATATATATATATATAAATAAAAGAGATTAAAGAAAAAAGACGGAAAAAGAAAGAAGGAAGGAAGGAAGGAAAGGGAAAAAAATTATTCGGTCCGAGAGAAAGGTAGAGAGAAAGTAAAAAAAAAAAAAAAAAAAAAATAAACATAAAAATAAAAAAGGGCGAATGGTCGTGACCGGCATTCGTGATGAATCGAACGTAAAAACACGTGTACGTAGTAACGTAGTACGTAGTATACCGAGGTACAGGTGTTTCTTACGCACTATTTACAACCTGTACCGGAGAAGAAGGAAGGCAAGAGAAGGGGGGAGAGAGAGAAAGAGAGAGAGAGAGAGAGAGAGAGAGAGAGAGAGAGAGAGAGAGAGGAAGAGACTTCCTGTTTACGTGGAAGAAGGTTAAAGGGTTTCACACACGATAGCCTTTGGCGTAGTACGCACGCACGAATCGATGACATCCGCTATATCGCGTATCACCTACGCGATCTCGTCCGACGTAGTAAATTTAAAAAAAAAGCAAATAAGAGTGAATAATATAAAACAAAAAAGGATGTTATGAAAAAGGCATACACATACGGTAGTGTCTTAAAATGGCAGCAAGAGAGGGTTGTGAAAACAAAAGGGCCAGTTGACACCGAATGGTAGGAAGGTAATGGAGAACGGGTGCACGGCTAACACCTGCCGACAGGTGGCTAACGAGAGCCAGATGTGCTGATACGATGCGTTTAAAACTTGATGGAAAAGTAAAACGTAAATAATGTGTTGATGGAGCTCTTCGTTTCAGAGGTATCTTTTTTTCGTTTCCTTTTTTTGTTTCATTATCATCCATCCATCCATCCATCCATCGATCGATCGGTCGATCGATCCATAAAAAAAAGAAAAAAAAAAAAAAATAAAATAAAATAAAATGTTCATTGCCTCGTCTCTCCTCTAAATTATCCTATTTCTGATACATTCGTTTTTTTTCTCTTCCGACCACCTCTCCCCCTCCCCTCTTCCCCTACCCCCTTAGCCAAATATTTTATATCACGTATAATAGCGTCGGTGTGATATTTGATTTGATTTTATCGTAAATAATTCGACGAATCAAATTCAAATTTATTTGAAACTTAATTCAATTTCATTTCATTTTATTTCATTTTTATTTTACTTTTAGCGTCGAATTAAATCCCGATTTAATTTTATTGAAATAAATGATATTTATAAGATTTGTAAGATTTATTAGGAATTTCATGAAGTTTTTGTCAATTAACATATATATGCGTTCATCGAAACACGTTGTTATCGTTATAAATAATAATGAAGCTCGACGATGTTTATTTTAATGCGATTGAAATAAAATCGGCCTTAGAGAAAAAGAAATATAACTGGCAACGGGGTGCATACGAATTTGCGATAATGAAATTTACACACGATAAGAATTAATGTCGTTATTCCGTCGAATATTAATTTCGCTAACGATAGATGTTTGTCGGCTTCTTCGAAAATATAGAAAAAGAAAAAAGAAAAAAGAAAAAAGAAACGATACGACGACGTTCAACGCAAGAGCGATTTAATTGATTGTTCCCCAGTCAAAAAGTGCATCGTTTAATTATTCAATAATTCGATCGTTCAATTGATCGATTAATCAATCTCGATGTAATCATATTTGTTTGCAGATCGAGCATAGTACCGCTGGTAAGTACGTAGCCGTTGCAAACAAATACTTAAATAATATTTAAATAGCTTAACGGCTTTGTTTATATTACTACTTTATCATCGATGAAATGAGATAGAAAAAAGAACAAGAAAAGAAAAAAAAAATAATAATAAATAACACGAAGAAAAAGAAAAACAAAAAAGGAAAGAGAATATCCCACGTCATAAATATTCTAGTTTTATATCATACTCGACCGATAGAACCAATCGAAAAATCCTTCGAACAGTACTCCGGTCTTAACGTGGGTCAAAGTTCAAAAGACTTCATCATCGGAACTATGCGGGATGCAGAAGATGCGAATCCGCACGATTCTCGAAGATGTGTTACTTCATCTAGCAACA
Organism: Dolichovespula media; assembly: GCA_911387685.1. NCBI lineage: Eukaryota > Metazoa > Arthropoda > Insecta > Hymenoptera > Vespidae > Dolichovespula > Dolichovespula media. The sequence goes on from OU426860.1 coordinate 6,598,201, forward strand.
AGCAGGATGTTGTGGTATTATTATGACTATGGAGAAGAATTCGCTCGTATCGTACACGCGAAAGAAAATATTGATATTTATCAACCCCTCCCCTCCCCCCTCTTACCACCTCATTTACGTTTAAACGCAAATAAACACGATGAACGCATCTTCTATCCTTATTCCGCATTGAAATTCCTCTTTGCCTAGCCTATCTTCATTGAATCTATATTACGACAATGATATTATTTACGTTAATTCATCGTCATTTTCTTTCTTATCTTTTATCGTTCAAAATCGTATTTTCGATTATCCCGTTCCGTCGTTTACTTTCTTTATTTTTTTTTGCAAAAAATAAAAAAAATAAAAACAAGACGTTTACGTCATTACTCCAATTACCACACCGTCCCATCATACTCCCGTAATAAACGTTTTAATATAACGCGGTGCCCACTAGTGCCCATAAAATTTTGGAAATTGAAACCTTTTGGTCGGCCTCACTTGCGACCAACTCTATTCCTTCCACTTTCGTAACGACCCTTTTCTCTTTCATTCTACCTGGACCGTAAACTCATTCGCGCGCTCATCTTTCGAGTAAAATCGACCTTTGCGACAAAAGTAAATTTTCTATTTTTCTCGAGCAAATAATCGAGAATAGATAATATCGATTAAACACGCTCATTGCTGCTTCTTTTCTTCTTTGTCTGTTGGTCGTTATTTATTTATTATTTTTTTTTTTTTTTACTGGATCGATACTCGGAAGAAAAAAAAAAAGAACGATCGGTTTTAATTATTATTACTTTTAAGCGTCGCGAAAAATAGATCGTAAATGCAATTGAATCTGTTCTTCTTCGGGTAAAGGGTAAAGAAATTTAATAGTACATCAATATCGAAAGTTGAGTCTCCAATCGCGGTCATCTAATTTCATTGAAAAATATTCCCGTCCTTAACAACCCACTTTGCTTCCCCTCGAACGTTTATTTATTCGATAAAAATATTTCCTGTACAAGAACGTCGAAATTTTGGAATATTTCAAAACGTAAATAACATCGTAAATTTAATCCCGTCTATTATATTGTTTCTAATAAGCGTTAATTAAATAATAATAATAATTATTATTATTATTATTATTATTATAATTTAAAGCGTTAATTATTAATAATAATAATAATTATTATTATTATTATTATTTAATTAACGCTTATCAGAATAATAACAATAATTATTATTATTATCATAATTACAATTATAATATTAATAATAATATTGATCGAAATAAAAAGAATCGTTGTATAAAACCTTTATCCATAATCATAGCCATAATCTTGCAATTAACACGGTTAATTAATACAGTTTCTATTTCTACGGGTAACCTTTGTTTAATTTGCTATATAACAAATTTTAAATGTAATTTTGCTCGGTTATAATACCACATTGAAATATGTGTTAAGTCATGTTCGCATACTCGCAGCATACCCCCATTTGTAAGTCGTGGGACCGGAATAAGGATCTATATTTAAAGAATAAGAAGAGGAGGAAGGTCGAAGGGAAAGGAAGAAGGGTGTAAGAAGAAACGGCATTAGGTCGTAGAAAGAGGGGAATGGGCGTAGGGGGGGAGAGGAGGGAGGGGGCGGGCCTCATTTCGAAAAGAACGCGAGAGACTCTGCTTCTTGAAAGGCGCGAATGTTCGAAATAAGAGCGAAAGAAAATAAAAGAAAGAAGAACGGAAAAACATAAGAGAAGAAAGGAGAAGAGGAGAAAAGAAAAGAGGAGAGAAGAAACGCAAGCAGATGCTGTTCACGCTTCGCTTTTTTCTTCCTTTCTTATTTTATTTTTTTCTTTCTTTTCAGCTATTTATTTGTTTTTACAAGCACGCGAGAAGCAATAAAATAATTATATTAATTAAGGGGAGAAATAAATAAGGAGCAATATATATATATATATATATATAGCAGAAAATATGAATGGCGGTGATTAATGAAGGAAAATGTTCGATTTAATTTATCATTTTTAATTGTGTGTTGATGATGCATGTTACTAAAAATTTGATGCAAACTTCGACCGGCATATTGGAACAAAAGAAAATATGATGACGCAAGTATGTATTCTCATATATATAGAAGAAAATTTAAATGGAAATGATTAATGACGTTAAAACGATCAATCTAATTTATCATTATTGACGCATATATATATATATATATATATATATATATATGCGTCAATATATATATATATATATATATATATAACATACATACATACACACACACACAAACACATATATTATAAAAAAAATCTGAAGCAAGCTTCGTTCGACATATTAGAGGGGAAAAGAAAATGGCGGTGCTAGGTTGTATCAATTTTTCATATATAAATAATGATTTAATTAAATATAATTCTTAAAAAAAAAAATTCACGACTAACAAAGATATTATTATTATTATTATTATTATTATTATTATTATTATTATTATTAATACGAGAGAAACGTTAACGCGTTCTAACGAAATTGTCGACAGTTCGACACGTTTAAAGCATATTCGATATTTCGTAGAAAGGTCCGTATAACCTCCGGGCGAATATTATAAAGAGAGGATCTCGCGCGGAGGGACTAGAGAAGAGAGCCTGCAAATGTACCCGAATATATATACTCGGCTCGGCCAGAGTTACGACGCACGTGCCGAAATCTCGTTAGCACCGTTCGCGCAAAGCCGAGGAAGAGAAACGGGCCAAGGTCGAACCCTCCTCGCTCCTTTCTGCGAAATCCGATCGCAATGGGCTTACGTTCAAGATCGAATAGATCTTCTCTACCGAACTACGAATTTCATTGGCAAGCCAATAAAAATAAAAATCTAATATTTCTCAAGGAATATACACGTCCCACTTCGTTTTTTCTTTCTCTTTCTTTCTTTCTTTCTTTTTTGTTCTTTATTTTTTTTTTTCTGTTTTTTTTTTTCC
>OU426860.1:6606140-6621647 GCA_911387685.1 Dolichovespula media
GAATCTTTTTCTTTTTTTCTTTTTGTTTCGTTTCTTGGAAATAAAAATGCAAAAGAGTTTCATTGAAGATATTTAACGAACTACGAACGAACGATCATGCAGTTTTCAACATTGCCAACAGAAATTGCAAAGGATTCTCACGTATCTCTCTCTCATTCCTTTATTTTTCCTTTTTATTTACTTTTTTTTATTATTTCTTTTTTCTATTTCGTTTCCTCGCCCCTCCCCCAGTTCCCCATTTAACGACAAGTTTCCACATCCCGTTCGGTCGGGATTTCACAGTTTCACAGTTTTCTGTACCGTTCGCCGTCGCGTCGATACACCAACGACGACGAGACGTTTCGGCTCACACGAAGCGGTTGGGAGTAATGTCCTCGAGTGCACGTACGATAGTCTAAGCCACGTTCAGAATGCAGTTGCATAACTTTACCCTCGTGCTCTCTCTCTCTCTCTCTCTCTCTCTCTCACTCCCTCCCTCTCTCTCTGTGCTCGCGTTCGATAATGTACGGCTTCGTGCCTTGGCAAAGCGTCCACAATTCCTATCGAACCTAACTTGTCGAGAAACTGCAGTTAGTCTCGACTATATCGCGATGTTTCTTCAACTTTTTTCTATTCCATACATGGACAACTTCTCAAATTATATATATATATATATATATATATATATATATATATATATATATATATATATATATATATTTCTATTTTCTATTCCACCCAAATAAAATTCAGGATTATCGTAAAATAACAAAAATATCGGCCAATGTTATTATCCGTATTAATTGACACGTTAATTGATAGATTAATAAAGATTTGGCGTACTGATAGAAATCCTATGTCGATCCATATAAAACGATAACAAGCCGTACCCTATATTACTTAAGTTAACTTACCTAATGGATTTTGTTCATAGAAAAAAAAAAAAAAAAAAAAAAAAAAAAAAAAGAAAGAAAAAAAAACCATGGAAAAAAAATAAAAAAAAAAAGAGAAATGATAAGTAAAAACGTACACAAAATGTGTCCAAATTTTTAACGAATATCGCGTTATTCGAGATCGTTTTTCCCTTGCTATCGTATAATCCGATAAAGATAGACAATAAAAGCGCGTAGACCTCACGACCTTGGCCGTGATCATGAACCGGATCGTATTCTCTCTCTCTCTCTCTCTCTCTCTCTCTCTCTCTCTCTCTCTCTCTCTCCCCCTCTCCTTCCCTTGCAGTCACGGCGTCGGCTTATCTATTCAAACATCGAATCTGGAACGGGCGCGCGCGCACGCACGCACACACGCGCACACACACAAACACACACACGCCACCAACTAATTACCCACGGCTTTTCCGTGGTTCTGTTCGCAAAGTACGTAATTGCACGCTCGCTGCCGTTATCATTGACGTCGACTCTCTGGAGCATACATGGGGCTCTGGCCTATGGTGTACACGATACGATACGATACGATACGATACGATACGATAAGACACCCCGGTACACTTTTACGTTCTTGTTTTTCTTTTTCTTTTTTTTTTCCCTCTCTCAAACTATCTTGATGCTCACGTAGAGAACCGCTTCAAAAATATTAGTATAACTTTCTATGTAGGAAGGAAAACGACAAAGAAAAAGAGAGAGAGAGAGAGAAAATCTCTAAAAATAAATGATATATATAAATTATTTTATATATATATATAGGTGATGTATTATGAGTCGTCATTTTTGAAAGTAGCGAAAGTTTATTTTGCTTCTTTCTTTTTTCTTTCATGTTACTTCCTTTCTTTGTTCCTCTCTCTTATCCTTTCTTCACGAACGACTATTAATTTTTTAAATAATTAAAACTGGTCCGTGGCAAAGACAAGATTCGTAAGTTAGGTGGCCATGATTTGAATTTGTCGCAATTCAATCTTCGTACTTTCACTTTTAACGATATCACGTGGCCCGTATTTTAGAATCTATCAGATAATTCATACTATTTAGAAATACAACTTTCTTTTTCCCCACTTTATCATTATTTTTCTTCGTATACTTATCGATTGCCGAAGAGAAAAATATATATGAACGATAACGAATCTGACGTGCAATCGTTATATGAACAACAACTGATTTTGCGTCAGATAAAATGTTTAGAAAAGAAAAAAAGAAAGATGAATAAAAGAATAAATAAATAATATTTTCGTATTAATAAATTCATTGAAAGAAAACACGTATAGATCGAATCTAATTCGAGAGCTTAACAAATTATGCTTCTTCTTCTTCTTCTTCAAAAAAAAAAAAAAAAAAAAAAAAAAAGTTTTATATAAAAACAATTTAGTAACCCTTTCTTTTAGACATGCCACAAAGTCAATCAATTTCGGGTTTATACATTTTAACGATTAATACGTTATCGAATGAAGTTAATGGCAATTTAGTAATAACAGAACAAAAAGGACGACACGTGTATACAAAGATATCATTATAACGAGGCTGATCGTTGGATGGTTTAGCGAATTCTCTCTCTGTCTCTCTCTCTCTCATTCTCATTTCGCGCGTATAAATACGATAGGATATTATCAGTGAGTATATACTTCGAAGAAACGTAGAGTGGTATTTTGTCGAGCAACGAATCGGGATTCGATTACGCGCCGTAGCACGTAATAGAATCAAGGCGTCTCATTGACGGCACACACACGCACACATGCACGTGCGCGAGCGCATTCATATATATATATATATATATATATATATATATATATGTATTATATACATACATATATGAATGGGGTGAGGAACACTCATGGCTCGGCTCTGTTCTGCTCGACTCTACTACTCCCTGCTTTGCTCTCTAAACCATTCTGTTCTGTTCTGTTATGTTCTGTACTATACTGTACTGTACTGTACTATACTGTACTATACTATACTATACTATACTATACTATACTATACTGTTCGGCTTAGTTCGGCTTATCTTATACCAGGCGCGTCGTGTGCCAGCGTTTAGTCCTGATAAGACACGTTTCGAGGAAGAAATCGAAATCGGATGTTGCTCTCCGGAGCTAGAATTTTGTTATCGTTAGTGTCACTTGAGTTTCCAACCCTCTACCCCTCTCTACTCACTCTCTCTTTCTCTCTGTCTCTAAGATATAATAAATAATTCATTCTGATATTATATGTATATATATATATATATATATATATATATATATACACACACATACGTACATTCAATAAATAAGAACAAGTGAAATAAGAATATATCTTTATTTCTATATGGAATTGAATAGATGCATATTTATTAACAAAAACCAGATTCCAATTAGTAAGATCACTTATAAAAATTGTCTCTAGCTTGATCTTAATTAAATTAAAAAAAAAAAAAGAAAGAGAGAGAGAGAGAATCTTTAATCTTATCGATGCGTCGTGTATCGAAATAGCTACAAATATAATTACGTATACACATTCGATAAATAATTAAAAAAAAAAAACTAATATACACGAATATATATATATATATATATATGGAAACGTATCATTAACGAGAAAGTTCGTCTTTATTAGCTCTCCACAATTTAAAAATTATTCTATACTATAAAATACCAGGTTTTCTCATCTTGCAGATGGCAGATCGTAACTGTAGAAAAAAAAAGAGAGAGAGAGAGAGAGAGAGCGAGAGAGAGAAAAGAAAAGAGAAAAAGAGAGAGAGAGAGAGAGAGAAAAAAAAGAAAGAAAGATCTAACAACCTTCGGTATAAAAATAGACCCGACGAATGATATATACAATGTGATCTGCAATATCGATAACCTTTTACGCGAAAACGCGTTTATAAAGCGTGGCTTACCTAACCTATAACTATTTTCAGCTCGTTATCATTACTACACGTAACACACGTAAATCAATTATTCGATTTCTTTCACATTGACTTCGCGTGATACGATTAGAAAGAAGAAAAAAAAAGAGAAGAAGAGGCAATAAAAGAAAAGAAAAAAAAGGGAAGAAGAAGAAGAAGAAAAGAAAGATAATAAAAAAAAAAAAAAACTTCCCCGTATAAAATCAAGCGAAACTCGTTAAAGTACATCGAGAGGAACGTGTCAAAAGGAAGGGAGACAGAGACAGAGAGAGAGGGGGGGGGTAGAGGTAGAGGTAAAAGAGGTAATTACTTGTATGGAGAGGGACGTGGAGAGAGGGGGTCATCAGGTGGTGCACAGGAAGGGGTAAAACTTCGATCTACGATCAACAAGATTTGTAAAAAGAGATGGTGACGACGGACAAGGACAAGGGCAACACGGAGATGGAGAACGTGCTCGTTTATGGGAGACGCGACGCCGTTTCTCAGCGAAGCCGAGTCAGTGGACTCGTCGACGACCCTGACCTTGCCTCTCGGACAAGGACAGCGAGATATGCGAGAGCCAGCAATGCGCGACGATGCCCGCCAACGCCTATAGTTCCCCCTCCCACCCACCCTCCCGACCATTCGCTCCTCTCTCTTCACCTCCTTCTCGTCATCCATACCGCGCTTCTCTCTCTTGCATTCTCGTCCTACCGCTCTCCCCTCCCAAACCCATCCCCTTCTAACACCGCCATACCAACGAATGGCAGCAGCTTCCATTTTGACGACAGAAAAAAGGATCGATCGATTTTTTAAGCGTCACCATTGACGTCCCCGGTTCTTTCTTTCCTTTTCATTTCTTTTCTTTTCTTTTCTTTCTTTCTTTCTTTCTTTCGTTTTCTTTCTTTGTTATTAACGACAAAAGTCTCTTGTCAATTTGTTACTAAAAAAAAAAAAAAAAAAAAAAAACAAGAAAAAAAAGAAAGGAAACGAACGTACACAATGTATACATAGGGTATAGATGATACATATACTAAGTACTATAGATATATATATATATAATATATATAATAATACATATATAATATATAAATATAATATATATATATATATATATATATATATATATATATATGTACATACATACAAACGTTGTAAATAACGTTAAACGAGAAAAGGATAAAGAATAATCACGATGACGGTGCCTTTGAAACAGCTCGTTGTTATAAAAATATCCAATATATATATATATATATATATATATATATATATATATGCAATATCGTTTGAAATAAATATAAGAATTTCCTCTCCTCCGCCCCTCTGTCGCCTCACCCCCCGGACCCATTCATCATTCTCTCCAACGGACGATTTATCTGTCCCGAAGGAAGAAGAAAAAGAAACGAGAAAAAAAAATTAAAATAAAAAAAAAAAAAGGAAAGAGGGGAAACTTTAACTCCATTTTCATCGTGGCATTCGAAGTAGTTGCCGAGCCCTCGAGAAACTTTTAATATCCCGCGTCGCGAAAGATTAAAGATTCAAGCCGCTATTTGACATTCCGTCGTCGCCTCGCTCGACGATGGAGAAAAGAGGATGGGATATTCTAGCTGGAGCCTTTTTTCTTCTTCCTCTTTTTTTCTTTTCTTCTCTCTTTTTTCTGTTATTTGTTTTTCTTTTTTACTTTTTTTCACTCTTCCTCTCAATTTTTTCTGTCTCACTCTCGCCACTCGTTTCGACTCTCCATCTTTCTCAACACCTCTCTCTCTCTCTCTCTCTCTCTCTCTCTTTCCTACTTTCTTGAAGTTCGCTTCTCATTTTGATGGCGTCTCACGGTGAAATCGTTTACATATATACATATGTATCTATTACGGTAAAAGCCGAGCCATGTTGATACATAAATGCTTCCAATAGATCCATACATATATATATATATATATATATATGGATCGTTCTACCAATTAAAAAAAAAAAAAAGAAAACAAAAACAAAAGAAAAAAAAATAGACGAGTATCGGCTATTTGTAATCGCAAAGCTTCAAATCAGCTTTACCAAACAAATCAATAACGATCGATCCAACGATCGATCCATCGATCCTATAGAATATAAAACGCTAGTTTTAAAATTGTTATTCCCTGCCGATTTGGAATGGGACGAATCGTAAAACAATTTCCCTTTTCTTTCTACTCTCTTTTTTTTTTTTTTTTTCAATTTCACTCTCTTTAAGCCGAGCCATCGAACAAAAGTATAATGCGATTGGCTCAAGCTAGGAGAATATATTTTTGTTGGATGATGTAATTCGCGCGAGGATGCAAGCGATCAATGTTCTCCAGGCACGAAAATTCCAGGGTTGCTAGATAGCTCGTAACATTGTGCCGCACCCTAGTGGCAAACGAACGTGGCAACCGTTCTTGTAACTCTTCTAACACAATGTTGCATAGGATCGAATGATGGGGGCGGTACGCACGAAGGAGAGTGGGAAGGAAGAGGAGGAAGAGGAAGAGGAGGAGGAGGAGGAGGAGGAGGAGGAGGAGGAGGAGGAGGAGGAGGAGGAGGAGGAGGAGGAGGAGGAGGAGGAGGAGGAGGAGGAGGAGGAGGAGGAGGAGGAGGTTAGGGGGTTAGGAGGGGTGGGGCGAACCAAGCAAACACTACCTACCACTACTTCGCAGGTGTACACGCGTTTTTGCGGGCGTTAATAAAGCAGTGAATTACCCGCACTTATATATATATATATATATATATATATATATATGTATGTAATATATATTTATATCTCTATGTATAAATGTATGTATATGATTATCCTGCGAGAGAATGCAGGCACGGTGTTTTGTTCGGAATAAAAACAACGACGAAAAAAAAACAAAAAAAGAAAAAAAAGAAAAAAGAAAACGAAACAAAAAGAACAAGAAAAGGTATGATCTATCTCCACTGAATCCAACGCGAGTTAAACTCGTGCTTTCTCATATTTTTTCTTTTTTCTTTTTTATTTTTTTTGTTCTACGATGTATAACGAGGAAGGAAAAGAAAAGAAACTGCGTCGAATTGATGAAGGAACGTAAAAAAAAAAAAAAAAAAAAGAAAATGTTGGAACTTGTCATTTGATAGATAATAAAGGGGGGAAAAAAAAAGAAGGAAAAAAAATTTTCACGATTATAGAAAATATTTTAAGGTTTAGTTGCGTGATAAAAAAAAAAAAAAAAGAAAAGAAGAAAAGAAAAGAGAAAATCACATGCAATATATATTTTCTTAGGAAACGAATGGCGACATTTCGTGTTTATCGAAATAACGAGGATGTTTCGAATTAAACGCTCCAGTCACTTATTAGTCATAGAATTGCAATGCGAATAACGAGAGAGAGAGATAGAGATAGGAGAGAGAGAGAGAGAGAGAGAGAGAGAGAGAGAGAGAGAAAGAGAGAGGGGGGTGGGAGAAAATGTCGGCCTCGCCTTGGAAAGGCACGCGTCGAATGAGATAAAAATTGTGATAGAAAGATTGTTTCCTACATCGCAAAGTCCACCTTCTCTGTACGATCACTTTTACGGGAATGAACTCGAATGATTAAATACCGAAAAGTGTATGAGAAAGGTTCGATTGAAGTCGTATCGATTTCGAACTGGTAATGAATAAATAAATAAATAAATAAATAAATAATTACCAAGACAAAATCATTTCTAAATCTACGTTGAGACAACGTTCGTCATTAGAAATCATTATTTTCCCGTTAAACGTCATTTTTTTTTTGGCCGTCCAATAAAACGTATACAAAACACGTCATATTGCTTTATCTCGATATAACTTAACGAAAGACGGTCGTAAATTCTTAATCTATTTTTAACCGATGACTTTAAACGTAGACTTACTTACTACTAATACTACTACTACTACTACTACTATAATATAAAACGCATTTCGATCTTTCTATCTCTCTCTCTCTCTCGCTCACTCACTCACTCTCGTTGTGAGTAAGAATAAACTCGCGAATCGAAATTCTATGGAAACGTAATCGGGTCAGCGTGAAGTTAATAATAGAGCATGAAACGCGACATACAATGAGAAGCAAATATAATAGCGCGTACTGGGAATATCCAAGAACCTTCTAATCTTCCCCCTCGCCACCCCCTCCCTCCCTCTTCCTTACCCACGTTATCATCACACGTGTATATTGCGCGTTATCTCTAACGTTTTACAACGTTTTCTAAAACAATAACAAAAACAAAATATTGGATCAATAACGCGCGATGAACAACGACAAAATGAAACAATCAAACGTACATATCATTCACGTAATACGATATACGACGTTGCAAATTGTATTCGTCGTAAGCGACGTTGTGAAAAAAAGAAAAAAATAAATAAAAAAGAAATAAAATTAAATTAAATTAAATAAAAATAAAAGAAAAAACGAATATGAAAATATTTATCGATCTTAACAAATTAAATAAATCTATTATAACTCATAGGAATTCTATTTTGGAAAATCCATGTTATATATATATATATATATATATATATATATATATATATATATATTCGCGAAAAAATATTCTATCTCGAAATTCGAGAAATCTCATTGTATACTCGTGAAGTCTGAAAGGTTCACCGGTACTGTTGGCGTTACAAGTAGTATTGGTTCTTGGTATGCGTCGCATTCGTAGATTCGTCGATAACGAGAGAAGAGTGGGCGGGAAGAGAAGTAAGGTCCTCTTCTAGAAATGGCACTAGCACAATGAAACATTACAATCATAATAGTAATAGTACTTAGTAGTAGTGGTGGTAGTGTAGTGGTGGTAGTAAAAGCTGAGAGGTGGTGGGTGTAGTATCGGTCGTACTACAAAAGGTGGTAGTAGTAGGTGGTTGTAACGCGTCGTGAGTGGGAGGGAGAAAAAGAGAGAGAGAGAGAGAGAGAGAGAGAGAGAGAATGCAAAAACGAGTGCGCGCGGGCGCGAGCGCGTGCGCATATACACACGAGCTGCATAGTACTTGGCTGCTCTCTCTCTCTCTCTCTCTCTCTCTCTCTCTCTCTCTCTCTCTCTCTCTCTCTCTCTCTCTCTCTCTCACTCTTTCTCACTCTCTGGCTAGAGTTCGTAATGAATGGTGGATCGGCGTCGCGTCGGTGTTGGCGACGGGGCAACGCCCTGTCAGCCAGCTGACTCAAATGAACTAACTCGAGCTAAAAGCTCGAGTCTCTCTCTCTCTCTCTCTCTCTTTCTCTCTCTACGTCTGGATTGATCGTCGAAAACGTTGAAACGTCGAACGATCTTTTCTTCTATTTTTTTCGCCTCTTCTTCTTTTTGTTTCTCTTTTTCCTCAAATCGTTAACGAGACCGAAATATATCAACTTTTTGCGCGTGGTAAATCGCAATAGCGGGAGCGATAAATAAACGTGATCACGTAACGAACATATATATGTGATTTTAGTTTAAATTGCGACTTAAGGAAAAAAAGAAACAAAAAAAATTAATGACGAACCGCATCTTCTTTTTTTTAATCCTAGCGATCGTCATACGATCGATTTTAAAGTTTCTCTTTGAAATTGAACGATTATTGTTCGTTAGCGATTTATCGGCCTCGACAATGTAATAATATATAATGTAATAAAAATGTTACGACGACGTTCGCATTTAATTTCTCAAAAGAAAAAAAAAAAAAATATCGATTGCATTAATTTCCAAACGACAACGATCTTATTTCCAAATCTCCTTTGATTCGAATATCGAAATATCGAAAAGAAAAAGAAAAAGAAAGGAAAGAAAAGATGTATTACTTATCCAAAATCCCTCTTTCTATCTACCTACGCGTACACACACAAAACACACACACACAAACACACACTCTTTCGAAGTTTAATAACTATTAGGATTTTTCGATATAGCAATCGTTATTCGAAAGTTGAATTTTTTTCAATTTTTCTTTCGATTTCGTTCAACTGTGTCTTATGTCCCCTCCTTACCTACACCCACATATCTACTTTATACTGTTCTATAACCTTCCCTCTATATCTTTTTCTCTCTCTTTCTCTCTCTCTCACCTATCAGCCGTTCTCGTTCATGCTTATACTAACATCCTTGACTTTACATGTACCTCTACTACTCGATATCAGCAGAGGAAGCGTTTTGCGAAGTAGATGGCTCGTCAAGACCGTAAAAAGGGAGAAAGGGACGGAGGGAGAAAAAGAGAGAGAGAGAGAGAGAGAGAGAGAGAGAAAGGGGATATTATAGACGAGGAGAGAGGAAAAGAGACTATATAGTTATGGTCGATCGTTTCGTCGGTCAGCAGTCAATCGACCTCGTTTTACACACACACACACACACATACTCACAGATATGTACGTAAAACGCATGCATACAACTTAACTCACCCTATATAAAATACATTGCTGTCGAAAAGTTTTCAAATGGTGGTAAAAGAACATATCGAAAGAAAAATTCGAATAGAATAGCGTAGTCCCTCTATTATTCCCCTTACTCATTGTACGATCACGGCGGAGTTATTAGTACTTTACGAAACTGTGTCAGAAATGGTGCAGCAGCATTCGAGCCAATAAATGCATTTTAGAGACGCGAATGTAACGTTCTCGACACGATAGAAAGATACCTCGTCTACTTATATATATATATATATATATATATATATACACATATATAAACGTGTCAATGCCCCGATTATATATATTATTCGCACGTTACCTTTTCAACTTTCCAATACTTTACCTTCGACATTTGTTTGTTTGATCATTTTCCTTTCATTTATTTTTTCTTTTTTTGTTTTTACTTCAAAGATTATTCTTTCAGGATTTCCTATTTTTTCTTATTCTCAAAACGTTCTTACGTATTTACGATCGTCTGCCATACTCGTACGTACGTACCTGAAACAAACAAACAAAACGGAGATATTCCGTTAGCGAGATAGGCGATTATAAAATATAGAACGAACGAACGAAAAAAAAGAAAGAAAAAAAAAAAGATAATAAAAATACGAAGCTCGTTCGTGGCATATATACCATCATCGATTCATATTGCGCGTTCGCTTTCCTGAACGTATTTTTCTTGTTTTTTTTTTTTTTCTTTTTTCTTAACACCACGTTTCCCAAAATTTCAAAACGATCTTCTCGGGGGGAACATCGATACGCACGTTCGATCAAACTACCGAACGAACGGATTAGTATAAAGCGATAAATTTTCATCGAATTCTATACCTAATACCAACGTGGCTAAGAGGGGATGGAAGAAATGTGATATCGAGAAAATCCCTAAAGAAAGAAACAAAACGAAAGAAAAAAAGATCGAATGAACGAATAGATAGAAATTAAAAATAAAAAAAATAAAATACAAGAAACGGAATGGAAAAAAAAAAAGAAGAAAGAAAAAACAGAAAATAAAAATTCGCGCGAGAATGGCGGAGAAAAAGCGCAGTAGTGTGTTTTGATCGTCGAGTTTCCGTGGTGGAGAGCAGAGTAAAAGCGTGACGTCACGCCCAGCTCATGTGGCACTTTGGCGGGGCGGGAAGGGAGGGAGGGAGGGGGGAGAGAGAGAGAGAGAGAGAGAGAGAGAGGAAAGGAGCGAGCACCTGGCGGAGGCGCTGCAGTCGCGTGGTTAGCTGCAGTAGTAATACTAGTGTAGTAGTAGTAGCAGCAGTAGTGGTAGTGGTAGTAGTAGTAGTAATAGTAGTAGTAGTAGTAGTAGTAGTAATAGTAGTAGTGGTAGTAGTAGTAGTAATAGTAAGAAGGGGCGTCGCGTCGCCCGGGCGAGTGGAATATCGAGCGACGAGACCTCCCTTCTTCGCGACGAACCACCACGCAAACGGTGACGTCACGCGCAGCGTCAGCTGCTACTCCACGAACTCCCTGCAACCGATGCTGTGAACCCCGGCCCGGCTTTTCCGCCCTTCCCGGATCCTTTCCGGTGGTAGGTCGCGGGCTCCCGATCAACTCTCTCTAACTTACTCTCCTACTATACTACTAACTACTACTAACTAACTACTCTCTTGTTTCTTTCATTTTTTTTTTGTTTTTTTTTTTTTTTTCGTTTTATTTATATATCACGTCGGAAATAAGAAACATCCCCTCCTCCCTCCGAACGATTGATTTTGCCTATGGGATCTCCTTGGAAATGGATCTCTCCTTAGAAATTTTATATGCATATATGTGTGTGTGTGTGTGTGTGTATTTTTGTTCTACAACAACGAAACAATATTATTATTATAATAGATTGTAATATCATAAAAAATGAAACTATCTTCAATGAGAGAACGAACGTACTTCGCGCGATCGATTATCAAATAACGTTTATGTCGGTCCATTGAAAAATTGGATATATCTTGTTATATGATGGATCATACCCTACATTTTTGTTTTCTTCTTCTTCTTCTTCTTTTTTTTTTTTCAATAAAGTCAAAGAGTTCGCAGCTATTATTATATAACGCCATAGTACACGCGTTCTTTAAAATTCCTACAACTCGTTGATATATTTTGAATACGAAATAATGCTTACTGCATAGAGAAAGAAACGATAAAACGCTGCCACTGTGTAGAGAATATGACATGAAAAGTGACATGGACATTTTCATTCGAGGAATTTCCTTTTTTCTGTTTTTTTTTTTTTTCCTATTAAAAAAATGTTCATTGCTAGGACTCTGTACTCGTAGTTACTCCATAACACAACCTACCTCAACTTGTCTCTCTCTCTCTCTCTCTCTCATTGCCTTACTGTCTCTCTTGTTCCGGAAAAGCGCGCGTAACACAGAGGCGAATGCGGAGGTGGAGGTGGAGGTGGAGGAGGAGGTAATGGCGGATCTACCGAGGACGGTGCGGCCATTTTGATCTCCGCGAGAGACAGGAAACGAGGCACTACTACCATGTGTACGTACTTGTCTGCCTCCGACCGGAAGTTAAGCCAGACGAAGATAGCCGTCCCTCTAGCAACTCCACCTCCTACGGGAGTCATTGTCTCTAGTACAGTGGTTTTCAAAGTGTCGAACGTGCCCTCTCAGGGAGGATGAGGGTGCGTGTCAATAATCGATTTTATTTAGCTTAGAGAGCACAACTCTCTATCGGTAGGTAGGTACTTGAAATATTTCCGTTTACCCGCCGGAAAAAAAACGACGAGAAGCGATCGCTTTTCCTTTTCTCTCCTTTTTCTTTTTTTTTTTTCTCAAATAAATGGCGCTAAATATAACTATCTGACCAATATCACCGAGTATGGTTATATATTATATCATCGTTATATACTTGTTAGAAATTAAATGAACGAAAAGAAACTACGAGTGATATTCGTTATACAATGATACGTGTTAAGAGAAACGTAAAAGAAATCATCGTACGCACGCACGCACGCACGCACGCACGCATAAACACGCATCTCGCTAAACAATATTATCGTCATCAAAATGTATTCGTCTGATTACCTAAGTGCAACTTTTAAGACGAATATAAGGTATTTAAATATTACATTTTTTATTTCGTACGACACACACGCGCGCGCAAAAATTGTCTCCAACGTCCTAATTTTATTAGAATCGATATTGTTCAGCGAAATATATATAAATAATGTATTATATGTAACGTACGCGTTCGATTAAAAATATAAGGGAAAAAAAACTGTTTAAAAAAAAGATGAGGCAGAAGAAGAAGAAGAAGAAGAAGAAGAAGAAGAAGAAGAAGTAGAAGGAAAAACAAAAACGAGAATAAGGGAATCGTTTCTCGAAAAAGTTTGAAAACCACTGCTCCAGGAATTCCTTCAACTCGTTCTGCCCTTCCGCCTAGGCGTACTATTACATACGACGTGCCAGCTACGGGCTTCGCTTTCACGCGGAAATCTATGCGACCGCGCGAAAAGTCCATTCACCGATAGAAGAGCGCGTACGAGGCCGGCATTAACGGATAGCTCGCCCACGTTCGGATTTCGACGTGAGAGCATAAGACAGAGATCGTGTGGGTTTAACTTTGCCGATAATTAATCGATCGTAGAAAAACCGAAGCGAGAACGAACCACGTTCGAGTTCTTGCGAATTATTTCATCTCTATCCCGAGTGATTATCATCGAATCGAAATAATGACGTAGAGTTTGTAATTTATTTATTTATTTATTTATTTATTTATTTATTTATTTATTTTTATTTTTCTTTCCTTAATAATTTTTAACTATCCTCCTCGAATTTTCTCTCGAAAATATAAGAGTAAAAAAATTATTATTATTGTTATTGTTATTATTATTATATCAGCAATTAAGTAAATATTAAAATTGGGTTTGTATGTACGTGGATGTATAGACATGTGTGTGTGTGTGTGTGTGTAAAAATAATAAAATAATTACGTCGTCATAATTTCGTTGACTGAAAATTGAATATGATAAAATTAAATAGCTATGCTCGTGTTTATATATATATATATATACACATATGTATATGTATAAACACGAGTCCCCATGAGAAGTTCTCCATTAAATTGATTGAAATATTGTAATTCTGATATGACGTAAATGAAATAGTCAATTGTCAATGTATATCTTTCGAATTGATCGTATCCTCGCCCCTCCCTCCCTCCCTACTACCTACCTACCTACAGAAAGCCATCGAATAGAATCTATCGGAGAATAAAAATTTATAAGGGATCCTTAACGAACAATAAAATAAAATGCATCGATCGTAAGCGTTAAGTTAATAAACAACGGTCAGGCGACTCTGTGTTCTGCTTCCTGTGACGTACCCGTAGTTGGATTGAACGAGAAAAGAGGAAGGAGACGCGAGATACTACTCGACTTGCCTGGTACCACCAGACACTGACTGTTTCCTTCGCGCGTATGCACGTATGCATACATATATGTGCACGTACGACGTATCAGAAGAAGGACGGAGGCAAAAAGACATACCACCGATTGCAAATGTAAAGAGACAGAGAGAGCTGGACTCTCCCTCTAGAAATTTTTCTGCATTTCATTTTTTTTTTCTCTATGCAAAAAAAAATTATATATATATATTTTTTCTTTTGTTTCATTTTTCTATCGATTCGCCATTCAAGTCGGTTCATTCGCAGCAAGATAAAAATTTGTGTCAATCCAAAAAGAAAAAAAAAAAAAAAAAACATTACTTTTGTAGCTCGCCCGACTATCATTCATCGATCGTATTAAAAGTTATAGAGGGGCTATTCAAATTTGCCGCGTCGAACTTTAAAATTTATAAGTACAAGTACAAGATTTCCTGATATTAGAATGTATCTACGAAAAAAAAGAAAGAGGGAGAAAAAAAGTGTGTATGTATATATATATATATATATATATATATATATATATATCGAACAATCTCTTCCTCGTTATAGTTATCTTAATTAACTCCCTACGATCGAGTATAAAAAATTATATACCGCGCGTGTTACGGTATATACTTTGTACTAAGTACAACTTACATATCATTAAAAAGAAAAGAAAAGAAAAGAAAAAAAGAGAAGAGTGACTTTGGATATGGTAAATCAAAGTTAAAAAAAAAAAAAAAAAAAAGGTAAAAATAGAAACGCATGTATACGCATAACTCTGTGCGACGTTAAAAGACCCATAAATGTCAAGATATTTAAATATGAAAAGAGAAAATATGAAAACAACAACAACAACAACAACATCATCACAGAATTAACTCGAATGTAAGAGATCCATATTTAGTGGATAATACATTATTTATAAAGTAAGAAGCAAGCGGTAAAGGTAAACATCAATTACCAAGAGGCATCGC
>OU426860.1:6622147-6642147 GCA_911387685.1 Dolichovespula media
TTCGAATCCAATTAAAAAGATGGCGATCCAATTAAAACGTCGCTCGATAGGCACATAGTAGTACGAGGACAGAAGGGCAAAATGAGGGAGGTGGGGTAACGCAGAGTGGAGTAAAATTTTCATTAACGAGAAAGTGCTTGCTTGGGCTGCCTTGAATCGTGCGCACGCGCGTACATACGTATACAAACTCCTCATCGGTCGTATTGTACGTGTGTATGTTTGCGTATATTCCTATGTACGTATGTACGTGGACTTTACTCGAATCGAGTGGGTTAAGCGTCGTACAGTGGTTCTCAAAATATTGGAGGAAGGGGGAGGGAGAGGGGGAGGGGAAAAGAAACAAAAAATCGCATCCCTCCTTGAATTTCATTCTAAAATAATATCGAGTGAATTTTTAATCGTTCCTCGTTCACTTTACATTCCAGTCAAATTAAATCGGGTATTTTTTCTCTCTCTCTCTCTCTCTTTTCTTTCCTCATTTTTTTTCTTTTTTAAGTTCGTCGACATTAAAAAAAAAAAAAAAAAAAAAAAAAAAAAGAAAAAAAAAAGAAAGAAAAAAAGTTTAAACGTCGAACGAATTAGCGTCGTCGAATAAGAGAAGGGAGAACGATGTATGGATATTAAAAAAAAAAAAAAAAATGCATCATTTACCGAAGAACCCGATTCCAATAGTACGTGAATTAAAATAGCTACGAAAGCTCTTTATATATATATATATATATATATGTATATATATACACACACGTAAAAATGTCTTTCCCCAAATTAATAAATAAATCATAAATCGCGATGCATGAACTTAAACGATAAATTATATCCTTAAAAATAACATTAAAGTCATAAGGAACGAAAGGAAAGGTGTAAAGAGTCGTTCGTTCATATACGAAACGTTGTCCTTCCGATGAGAGAAATAGATAACAATGACGATAGTAATAGTAATAGTAATAGTAATAGTAATAGTAATAATAATAATAATAATAATAATAATAATTCCTATGATCATTGTTTGAAAGAGAACGCATCAAACGACAGAGTCTGAAGGTCTTTCAAGGTCCGCAGATTGAGAACGACTGGCATCGGGCGTCATCCGCTCCGCTGCTACTACTACTCGAGAGAAATGAAATGGTGGGGTGAGGTGGGGCGTGGGGAGGAGCAGAGGGTAAATGAGAGAGAGAAAGAGAGAGAGAGAGAGAGGGAGGTTTTGAGATATAGAAGTGGGGGTAAAACTAGCGCATGCCGTGTACAAAGTCGCGACTACGCAACATACTACGACGCCGTACTTGGCGTACTACGTCGCTCCGTCTCGTTTCGGGCATCGTAACTGCAGTCGGAGAAAGAAAGACAGAGAAAGAGCAGGTCGTCGACTCGGTATCACGACTCACTGACACGATTTTACACCATTCTTTCTTTCTTTCTTTCTTTCCCTCTTTTTCTTTCTTTTTTTTCCTTTCTATCTCTCTATCTCTCTCTCTCTCTATCTATCATCTCTCTTTCCCTCTTTCTCTTTCAGGGGTAATTACTAATTAATTAATTTACTAATTGAGTGAATTTACATCGCGCCTCTCTGCTTTCACGATACAATTTTCGTACGTACGTACGTACGTATGTTCATTCATTCAACGTACGGTACAGGACGAATCAAAAGTTTCAAAAGTTACCGTTTGAAGGAAGGAACAAAAAAAGAAGAAGAAGAAGAAGAAGAAATAAGTAACATCAGTCGCAAAAGTGACGATTATTTAAAAAAACAAAAAAATAATAATAATAATTAAAAAGAAAAAAAAATTACTCGAGAACTTTCGATACGTCCTATATTTTTATATCTAATATAAATAACGACGCTTGTTAAAAGCTCGATGGCTTCTTTGAATTTAATGTAAAAGTAAAAAAAGAAAACAAAAAAAGAAGTAAGAAAGAAAGAAAGGAAGAAAGAAAAAAGGAGATAACGTTTCGCGGGACACCCGTCCGTCCGTCACGGTCGGCCGACTTTCTCGCACGAGTTCGTCACGAAATTGTATAAGTATATTTCTGAAATAACACACAATATATAATACACCGGGTAGAGAAATTTTACTCGCGCGGAGTAAGGAGGGTCGTCGTACGATAGGAAAAACGGCACACGATGGAAGACCGCGACTCAAGTTGGCACTGACAGACGACAGACGACAACGACGACAGACAACGACGACAGACGACACACAAGTCGTGAGGCCACTTCTCGTAGGTCGTCAAGCTGCAACGCAACGTAAAGATAGATAGAGATAGAGATAGAGAGAGAGAGAGAGAGAGAGAGTGAGATCGAGGACAATCAGGAGGATCGATCGATCTATCGAGATGGATTCTCTCTCACATCGTTCGCTCTTTCACGCAACCTCTCTATCGAAAAAACATCGAGCCTTACCCTCCTTCACTCACCCCCACCCCCACTCCCCGCTTCGAATGGATTTAGGATAAGAAAAATCTCTCTCTTTTTTTTTTTCTTTTTTTCACATGCAGATACAATGTTCATCCGACGTTATATGTGCATATATATATCATCACACTTTTCCCTCATTTTTCGTATTAAAAAATATTTTAAATATTAAAGAAAAAAAAAAAAAATATATATATATATATATATACACAGAAAAAATGACGACAAAATATTATTTCAATCGATAGAAATCAATATTGTATAATCCTCCAATCGACGACGATTTCTATCTGGAATGATCCGGAGTTTCGCAAAAAATGACTAAAAATTATTTTTTGATCGAGATATTCATATTACATAAATATTAAAAAAAGAGAGAGAAAGAGAATATATATATATATATATATATATATATATATATATACATATACATATATACATATAATACGTTGCACAAGACTTATAGAAAATCGTTGGAAAGCCTAAACGAAAGCAGAAATTGTTCGTTCTCGAAAGAACGCTCAGGAAGATCGATTCGAAAATGTCGGTCAAACGTTCCATCCATCCCCACCATATTCTGAGAGAGAGAAAGAGAGAGAGAGAGAGAGAGAGAGAGAGAGAGAGAGAGAGAGAGAGAGAGAGAGAGAGAGGAAAACACTCGAGAAATCGTGCCCAGAGATCCTTTTCAAAACGACGAACGTCCCACCCTTCTTCTCCCCCCCCTCTCTCTCTCTCTTCCTGCCACGTATACATACGGTATACATGTGTGTGTATACGCATCATACACGTGCAACAACCCTGCTTTCTTTCTTTCTTTCTTTCTTTATTTCTTTACCATCTCTCGTTGCAGTTACTGCGACGTTATGAATCGGTCGAGGAAAAACCGCGTCACTCGTTGGCTTCACTCTAACAGCAGGGAGTAAAAGAAGGAGAAGAGAGAATCGAGGCGTATAGGTTAGATGACGTAGAAGAGAGAGAGAGAGAGAGAGAGAGAGAGAGAGAGAGAGAGAGAGAGAGAGAGAGAGAGTGTACGTATTTTCACTACTACGCAGCATATATCACGACCCGATCCTCCACCTTCCCCCACTACCAACTACCACCCTTCCCTATCCTTCCTCCCCTCTCCTCGTCCCCCTCCTTCCTCGCTAAGCCTTATAATACAGGCACAACAAAACACCCCATCTGACCACCACCTCTCTCTCGAGGGCCACGCCACCACCCAGCCAGCCAACAGCAGCAGCAGCAGCAGCAGCGTCGACGCTGTATAATACGCGCAGCAGCGACATCGTGGCTCTATTTTCTTCTACAAACACAACAGGAGTTTTCGATTTTCAACCCCTTCTTGGATAAACGCGCGAGCGCGAGCGCTCCGTTTTTTACATGCGTAAGCGCATTGGAACGTACGTCAAATGCGCTTCAACGACGTACGATCGATCGTAAAAAAAAAAAAAAAAAAAAAAAAAATTGAACGACTGACGGTGAAAAAAAAAAAGGAAAAGAAATCCTCGCGTGACGACGAGCGAAGGATAATCTAAATCGCGAAAGGAGTAGATAAATGATCGAACGTTCGTGATTAAATTAACGTTAAGACGAACGCTAAGGAATGTCTTTCGTTTTTTATTCTTTTTCTTTTTCTTTCCTTTTTTCTTTCTTTCTTTTTCTTTTCTTTTTTTTTTTCTTTTTTTTTAAAAAGATCTGATCAGAAAACGATATGAAGAGGAGTGAACGTATCTCGTAACAAGTTATTTTATCGAATTAACATTCAATTGAACGATACGATATTGTAGAGGCGAAATTAAAATATATAACGTCGCGTGAAAGCCCGGGAACGTGATTAACTCGTTAATTTTCCAGTCGAACGTCTCATTTATTACTAAGGAAAAAAATTCGAATAGTGAAAAGAAAAAGAAAAAAAATCAACGACGATAATAATTGGCCCAGGCGATATATCAAAGTATATGTACCGTCGTACTTTTACTACCCTTTTCCATATCACATCTTTGCTAATGCTAAATAAATTTTCCTCGTCTCTCTCCTTCTCTCCCTCTTCCTCTCTCTCTCTCTCTCTCTCTCTCTCTCTCTCTCTCTCTCTCTCTCTCTCTCTCTCTCTCTCTTTCAAGCCCCTCCCTACCCATCCCTTTTGATATCACCAAGCCAGCCTGCCAGCCACAGCCTGCCTGCCCGCCCGCCAGCCAGCCAGCCAGCCAGCCAGCCAGCCAGCCAGCCGCCACCTAGCCCACCTCTTCTTTCACCTCCAACATCGCGCACATTCGTAACCATGGCGATATTGATCGAGCTAGCAAGCAAGCAAGCAAGCAAGCAAGCAGCAAGCAAGCAAGCAAGCAGGCAAGCAGGCAAGCAGCAGGCAGGCAAGCAAGCAAGCAAGCAGGCATTCAGGCAGGTATTCAGGCAGGCATTCAGGCATTCAGGCAAACAGGCAAGCAGGTAAGCAGGCTGCTTGCTTGCTTGGTTGGTTGGTTGGTTGGTTGGTTGCTTGCTTGCTTGCTCGGTCTAAGCCTCTCAGTACTACCTGACAAGACAGATTGACAAAACCCGCTCTAACTGACCGATCGAATCAACGATTGCGACTCCTCCAAGTCGTACCAGCTTTTCCTTTTTTTTTCTTTTTTTTTTTTTTTTTCTTTTTTCCATCAAAGGTAATCACCTAACACGAACATGCTGATCTCAAGTTATTCTTTTATTTGTTTTTTCTTGTTTCTTTTTCTTTTTCTTTTTCATCTTTTTATAATTGTTTTCAACCCTTTCTTTCCACCGTCACACCTCGAATTATCATCATAAGAGTATCGAGTATGGACTTTACCTACGTACGATCATAACGCGTTCGAATCGATGATAATATATATATATATATATATATATATATATATATATATATAACACACATATTTATATACGTATACATATGTATACGTACGTAACGCTTGTACGTAGTTGAAATATAATACTTTACTTTTACCCTCTCGACCCGTTATATTCTCAATCGTAAAAAGTTTATTAATAAATAAGTCGCGTTAAAATTTTGTCGTGTTTAAACGTGAATATATGAATTGAGTTTCGTTCGTATCGGAACTTGAAAAGAATAATCACTTATCTCGCTCCTTGATATTTGAAAAGCATGCCTTTTTATATAACTCTGATTTATATACATCAGGACACGAGGACGAGGACGAGGACGAGGACGAGGACGAGGACGAGAACAAGTGAGAGAGAGAGAGGGGGGGGGGAGTACCACACGGCTAGAAATAAGGCGCGAAGAAAAGTGGATCGATAAATCAGAGGATAATCCTAGCTAGCTAGCTAGTATATATCTCAAGGCGTTTTCACGGATACAATTTTCCTCGATTTTCCGCGCGAGCTACGTGCGTCGTCCTTATTGCCTTAGGTAACTTGTCGATGATAAACTGCACGGTAAATCTACTTGAGAAGAGTTAGTAGTTAGTTTTTCTTCTTCTTCTTCTTCTTCTTCTTCATCTTCATCTTCTTATTCCATTTTATATCAACGACATTAACGAAAACTCCGGAGACGCGATAAAAATCTGATTTTCTTTCGCTTTAAGAAAGAGGCGTCAAATTTCGCGGATAAGTGCGTTCAAAAAAAAAAAAAAAAAAGAAAAAAAGAAAAAAGAAAAAAGAAAAAAAGGAACTTGTCCGAAAACTTACATCGAACATAGAAAAAGTTTAATAATCGCATTGCCCGAGATTATTACGATTGTTTCTATCGTCAGAAAATAAGCAAAGAATTCTATAACAAAACTCTCATTGTTTTCTATGTATTCACATATATATATATATATATATATATATATATATATCTTTATAATTTGATTTTATAAAATCAATGGCGTGGTATTTTCATCAGTTCCATTAGTATCGAGTCTTATAGCGATTACAAATCTTATATATCACTATAATATGGTGTAAATTGTAATGTAATAATCACAACGTATAATTTTACACACATACGCACAAAATGTACGTACATATATAGTAAATTGTTATCCTCCTTTTACATTGAAATATAATAAGATAGCCTGATTGTGCGTAAAATTCTACCGTATAATTTACTACCCTGATTATTTCAGTTAATTACAATATTTCGCATTACTTCC
The DNA here is from genome assembly GCA_911387685.1 of Dolichovespula media. Lineage (NCBI taxonomy): Eukaryota > Metazoa > Arthropoda > Insecta > Hymenoptera > Vespidae > Dolichovespula > Dolichovespula media. The sequence continues at coordinate 6,628,688 of OU426860.1, forward strand.
TCTCAATCTAAGGACGGAGAGAGAGAGAGAGAGAGAGAGAGAGAGAGAGAGAGAGAGAGAGAGATACAAAGAGAAAGAGAGAGAGGAAGGGGAAAAAGAGAGAGACGAACGAAACCTATTCGACGTATGAAGGAAGGAAGGAAAGTGTTGCAATAACAAGGTATTATTAGCTATCTCGTTCCGCTGCCGGCGCTAAAGCCAACGCGCGAAAGATCTTCTTCTTTTTCTTTCTCTTTCCGCTTCTTCTTCGTTAACCATTCATCCTGTCGTCTCTTTTACATCTATCTTTCGTATTTCTCACGCTCGAGTAAATCGCCTCTGTTTCTTTTTCTTTTTCTTTTCTTTCTTTCTCTTTTTTTTTTTTTTTTTTTTTGTATTTTTTCTAAGGACCAAAAAGTTCCAACCACGTATGAAAGCGAATAGGCAAATCTATTAAAAATCCACGTACACGGTGAAAGGAAATAAAATTGTATTGTAATGGAAAAAAAAAAAAAAAAAAAAAAAAAAAAAAAAACGAGCATTATATGTGTATTCTAATGGGGAAGAATAAAGAAAAAAAAAAAAAAAAAAAAGATAAAACATATAAGAAACAATCATACGTATTTAGAAAAACGTATAAGCGGATAGACGCGTTGTAATACGTACGTGTACCTTCAATTCACATTAACGTACTTCGCTGTGTAGTACACATTCGTATAATATACCCATTGGTAATCCTATGGTAAAATAATTTACGCGATAATAAAAGAATAAAAGGAAATAAAAAGAAATTAAAAAGAAGACCTACGAACTTTTATTATTCTAGTAAGAACGAAAAATTATCTCCAAAGATTTTAATCGTTCATTTATATATATATATATATATATATAAAACACAAAAAAAAAATCAAAACGAGATGCTCGATTTTTTGCCCTTAGTCTAACACGCGGTATACATTTACATACATATATGTACGTATCACGTAGACGTCCTTCGAATTACGAATGAATTCTTGAATCACGGCGCGTCGTCTCTCTCTCTCTCTCTCTCTCTCTCTCTCTCTCTCTCTCTCTCTCTCTCTCTCTCTCTCTCTCCCTCTCTCCGTAGAATATATGTACCAGTAGCATGCAAAGCGGCGCGCGGTGGTGTCTTTCTCGCTTACTCGCTCGCGCGCGCACAACAACAAGGACGGTCCACGCGATAGAGGGCACGCACATACACATACGTAGTAGACAAAGAAAGAGAAAGAGAGAGAAAGAGGGATAGATAGATAGATAGATAGATAGATAGATAGATAGATAGATAGATAGATAGATAGATAGATAGAGAGAGAGAGAGAGAGAGAGAGAGAGAGACCATCGCGGAGGCGCAGTAGTCACAAGTATGCACACCCACTCGAACTGCATCCATTCATAAAAGTGGCGAAAGGCCGTAGCTGGCTGGCTGGTTGGCTGACGGCCTCGGGTTCTACGCATCGACGAACACGCGTGTATATGTACTAGTGTGTGTGTGTGTGTGTGTGTGTGTGTGTGTGTGTGTGTGTGTGTGTGTGTGTGTGTGTGTGTGTGTGAGACTCCACGTCACATACACACATACATACATACATAAATACGTATGTAGTAACATGTGCATTAATGCACCGAGAGAGAGATAGATAGATAGATAGAAAGAGAGAGAGAGAGAGAGAGAGAGAGAGAGAGAGAGAGAGATTGTGTGCTAATGGCCGATCGCTATCGATGTGCACCACCCGTAGTAAATCCAAACGGACTTCCCGCCAAACTGCGAGCACGCATATATGCATACACACAAACTATGTTATTGTCCGCTCCGAGAACGCTCTTCTCGTGGCTTATTGGATCAGCTGACTTTGAAATTTCTATGCACGTTACCTTGGTAACGAATCGATAGAAAATTACGTACGCGCACGTACGCTTTTTGTCCGTACGCGTACGCGTACGCGCGCACACCCATACCCATCCATACCCATACCCACAATGGTGTCTCAAATGTTTTTTCATGAATTATTTTCAATAAAAGTTCAAAGTAAAAGTACATACATACATACATACATACATACATACATACATACATACATACATACATACATACATCATACATACATACACACACACACACATATATATATATATATATATCATATGCAAAGTTATATTATCATTCGTCGGAAGGGGATAATCAAGGCGTGTAACATCACAATGGCCATGTCGGTATGATCGAAAGAGAGAGAGAGAGAGAGAGAGAGAGAGAGAGAGAGAGAGAGAGAGAGAGAGAGAGAGAGAGAGAGAGAGAGAGAGAGGACGATAATAGAATAAAAGCATGAGAGAGAGAGAGAGAGAGAGAGAGAGCGCAGAGGAGACTCGAGAGAGTCGCGTAAGGTTGAGGTTGGGATTAAGTAAAGTTAGATCGCGCCGGTAGACAACCGCGGCCTGAAAATAGCGCAGTACTCACTGTCTGGCTATGTGGCTGACTATGTGTCTTTTACTCTTGCGACCGGCACCGGCCAACAACAGCGCAGCAGCGCGCACAGCATCTCGCGTTCATCTGAAACCATACACCCGATGCCGGAACCTTCCTAGCGTTACTACTACTACTACACAACACACAACACACACACACACACAACAAACCCCGTCGTCCATCGTTCTCTACTCAAGTTACTTGGGATGGACTTTCTTTCTTCGTAACAGAAACAACATACCCTCCTCTCACCGTTCCAACCACCCAGACCCAATATACCATCCTCAAAATCCCACCAACCCCCTTCTCCACGCTATCTCGTCTTGTAAAAACCGCGCCAAATGAACTATATTTTCTAGTTTCAAGTTCACGTCGTTCATCATTTATCAAATTATCGATCGCAAAATGATCAATCGTTTTCCAATCGTCTCTCCTAAAAATTTTCTACTTCCGTAACCCTTGTTCCAGCCTTTTTCCCCTCTCCCTCCTCCCCACCCCAACCTTTGAATTATATGGATAAATACGCCTGACATATATCTCATTAAGAATTCCTTACGTTTACGTCGAGTACGTGATAATGTAACGCAAATATATTCAAACGATCGTCGACAGCTCGAACATTGACACGTGCCGAATTCCAAAGCTGAGATTTTATACAGTGAATCCAATCTGACCGACATTTAGAAAATTTCTTCGACAAGAATTAAACGGATATGAAGAATGTATCGAATGTAATATATATTATTGTGATCTTTAAAATGTTATTATATCGCGAAGAAATTTTCATGCAAATATGTTTGAAATGAATTTTTTAGCGCCGATCGTACACGTAAGAGAATTCTACTCGTGTTGAAAAAAAAAAAAAGAAAGAGAAAGAGAGAGGGGGTCGAGGGGAGACAACAAATATTTGAAAATTCGTAGAGAGACAGGATCTAATAAAACGATACGCCTAAAAATTGTCTCATGGTTAAAATATGAGTAACATATATATTTTTTTCATTCTTTCTTTCCTTTTTCTTCTTCTTCTTCTTCTTCTTTTACTATTCCTATGTATTCAAAGTCTAGTCCCGATACTAGTTTCTACCGAGAATCGATGTAATCGACATTCCAAAGGTTACTCGCGCGAGATAGGGGGATTTCCATTCTATCCCCACCATTGTTCTTACATTCCTCCTACGTTGGACTCTAAAACGTGCTTCCGTCCTATGCTAGTCGCATAAAATTCGCTACGTACAAATTCTTTTAACGCCCACGTGAACGTGGAATTCTCGTAAAAGTGACGTTTAGAAGTGTCCGACAATGCAAGTACGAGAATGAGCGTTACGAGTTATGAGAATTTATTATTATTATTGTTGTTGTTGTTGTTATTTTTTTTTTATTTATTACTTTCTATAACAATTTCAATTTTTTCACGAATATATATATATATATATATAATATATATGTAGATAGGGTACGTGCATATTCAAAGAATGTAAAAAGGGGGGAGGGAAGAAACTCGAAGACATTTTTGAATATTTTAATGGGTGGGGGAGGAGGGAGGAAAAATTAAAAAAAAGAAGAAAGAACGAAATAAAAGAAAAATTACGCATCTATTAATAATCATATAAACAGGGAAATTTTCTCGTGATAGTTTATGTACGAGTCACGCCCGCGTGATGATCGTGTCTAATAATTGCTAACCGGAAAAGAGAGAAAGAGAGAGAGAGAGACACGCGATAGGCGATAAGCACGAACGTACTCGCGAACGTACGTACGACCATGACCCAAATTTAAGCTTCCTCTCTTCTCTTCTTTCATCCTACGTTTGATTCATTAAAAATTTGCGGAAGCTTTCGTGCGAAGTGGAACGAATCGGATGTTACAATAGAATACGTGTATATATGTATGTATATATATATATATATATTTTTTTTTATGCGGAATAAAACGGATTTAGAATTTTTTTTTTTTTTTTAATCTCGTCTCTCTCTCTCTCTTTCTTTTTCTCTTCCTCTCTCTCACTCGAAATATTAAAATCTATTCGAAAGAAATAAACAAAGTTTAATTGGATCATATAACAACGTGAATAATTTTTTCAGACGCGAGATCGATTTTCGATCTTTCGATCATTTTTTTTTCTCTTTTGATTTGTATTTCCGTTTCTTCGACTCATCATTTACATACTTGAATCTTAATATAATCCCACGTAACATCGTATTCACATAATTATTACTGTATACGCAATTAAATGTAGTAAATTTGATTTCATTTCTTTGTCATAATGAAATTGATTTCTCACTCGCGTATAAAAAAGATTAACGTTCTATGAATATATCGGTAACACTTGGTATACCGTGATATAATCCTACTACGAGTAATATATTATTACTTTCACATTATATAACTTTTTCGTAAATAAGAAATAAGAAAAAAGACAAAAAGAAAACGTTCGGTTAGAGAAGGTTAATGTAACTGGAGTAGTATATATTATATAGGCAGCTATTAATAAATCTTTTAGTATAACGAAATAATCTATACGATATCATAAATCTTATCGTACGTAAGATTCAATCTGGACGCTCTATAGAAAATTGTTTGAAAGACGAAGAGAAGGAGAGAGAGAGAGAGAGAGAGAGAGAGAGAGAGAAAAAGAAAGAAAAAAAAGAAAGAAAGAAAAGAAAAAACGAGAGAACTCTAGTATAGACAAAAATATAATAATAAGCTGGGAGGATAATTTTTAGTAAGCAGTACAATAATTTATGAAAATGAATTGATATGATATATCGTACGTAGATCATATCGCGGATAAGATTTTAATCACCGCGATACTAGAGCTGCAAGAGAGTTGCTTTATAGGCATTAAAAAACAAATAATAAATAAATAAATAAATAAAGAAAGAAATAAAGAAAAAGAAGAAGAAGAAGAAGAAGAAGAAAAAGAAGGGGAAAAGAAAAAGAGAATAAAAAAAAACAAAATAAACTTAAATCAGCGTGAAGGCAAGAATGCGGGAAAGGACAAAAATAGACGGACGAGGGGAGAGAGAGAGGAGGAGGAGGAGGAGGAGGAGGAGGAGGAAGAGAAGAGAGAGGAAAAAAGAACCGAAAAAGAAGAGAAAGATAGATAGATAGATAGATAGATAGATAGATAGATAGAGAGAGAGAGAGAGAGAGAGAGAGGAGACGCGTTCCGCTTCGTTTCGAACAGTCGATGCGGATGTAATAGCGTATCATTAAAGTCCGCACGCGAGGAAACTTGGCGCCGCGAAAGCCGTGCCGCCGCAGTCTCGCAACCCGCCGCGCGTGTTACGCTTACGTTATTTCTACGCTATCCTACGCTACCTCTACTCTCTCTCAAAAACAACGCTGCAATGCAACAAAACTATAGACGTACGTTACAACGCGTTAGACTCTACGAGACGTGTAATTAGATACGCATTCCATGACGCGCTCTCGCTAATAACGTCCAAGATGGTTTATCTTAAACAAGGATCGGCGAAGATTCTATTTCGATAAACGTTCGCGACATTTGTAATCTTTGGATTCAACTCGAATTTATTATCTCTTAATTGGAATTAAATGATACGAGATTAAATATCACCCTCTCCTCCCCCCGACCATCCCGCTCCCACGCACACGCACACGCACACGCACACGCACACGCACACGCACGCGTGTTTGCCATCCTCTAGCGTTTCCCAATATTTCACATCCTAATTTATCGTTTGCGCGAAAGTACAGACAAATTTTTATTATCTTCCATCCTATTATAATTCTCGTCACTTTCGAATCACACATTTTTACACGTTTAATAATTTACACGTGCGTGCGTGTGTGGATGTGTGCGTGTGCGTTCTCTCGTTATCTTATTTTATTTATTAATTAATAAATTAATTTTTATCACGTCGGAAGGTCGACCTAAGTCGACCAAGTCTAAATTATGTTTTATATAATGTGCAATTATATTATTTAATACGAGTTATATCATAAGTTAACATCTTGAGTGTTTCGTCGTGCTCGACAAAAAAAATGGTTCTCTTAGAAGAGATTAAAATGATCGCTTTATAAATAATATCGGAATTTTCAATATTTTATTTTAAAAATGAATAATATTTTTTGTACATCTCGTAGCTATTTTTCGTTATTTTATAAAATGAAGGAAATATTCTTTTTCTTCTTCCTTTCCTCTCTCCCTCTTTTTGTTTCCTTTCTTTTTTTAATGCATATATTACATTCGCATATTACAAAACTTATGATTTAAAATAAGAAAAAAAAAAAATATCACAAAAATAAGTTTTGCGCGTAATATGGAAATGCAGAGATGCATTTAAGAAAGAATATCTTTTTCTTTTTCCTTAACTCATGGCATGAGAAAAAAATAATAATAAAATAGAAAAAAGTACTCGCTTTCATGACATTTATATATATATATATATATATATATTACAAAATTATGCGATATGCAAATGAAAAGTATAATAATACATACAATATATTTTTCTTCTACTTGTGTTTTGCAATACGAATTGTCATTGTTAATTCATTTATTTATATGTCCATATAAGGTACTGAAAGTTCCAACGCGATTCTTATCGTCCTGTAAGATCTAATATTTGAGATTTACAGAGAGAATTAGAATGATCATATTGTCCGTCGAGTCACGTTCAAATGAAAAAATAAATATACAAATAAAATAAATAAATAAAACGATTCGATTAAAATAATTGAAATATTTCGAACAAAAGCATGATTCCTTATAACATTAAATATAGCAATGAGATTTTGAATATAGTATTGAAAATAAATAATAAAAAAATAATAAATAATAAAAAAAAAACAATAGCGTTAGGAATCGCTGATGTATTTTAAAGATATGTGTACATTTGAGGCCAACTGTAGCAAGAGAGAAAAGCTGTGAGGGCGAACAAAGCACGAGTTGTCGTTCGGATTCCCGCCGTCCTTGCATCTCGTAGCACGCGCGCACGAGGAGGAGGAGGAGGAGGAGGAGGAGGAGGAGGAGGAGAAAAGGTACACGCACAACGAGGTCGTGAAAGGGCCAAGGAGAAAGAAAGCTTTCCCCCGCCGCCCAGCAAAATTCGACATTTTTTTCTTTTTTTAACTCGATCGAACGAATCCTTCTTTTTTTTTTTTTAATTCTTATCTTCCGTCAAAACTAGTAATTTATTTTGGAATAAATTGATTCCATCGAAAATATCGTATAACGATAACTAATTCATATTAATTAAGATTAATAATTGATCGAAGTAAATTTAATGGAATATATTATTTTGTTAGAATAAATTTAAAGTGGTACCATTTTGACTTCTTTTTTTTTTCTTTTTTGTAATTTTGAGTCGATGGACACCGAAAAAATATGTGCACTTTCGAAGTTTCAAATCGTAAACAACTATTATTTTATAAAATATTCGAAATGTGCGTATTGCCGATCACCGTGCAGTAATAAAATCTTTGCTAGGATTTACATCGAATATTTTACAGTATAGGCTCGATGTAATCCGACGACATTCTTCAACTATACGCTGTTGAAGTTCTCTTAACGAAGCCGGTTAGGTGGCATATATTCTGGATTATAAATATTCACGTGCGTACATAGTTAAAAAAATAAATAAATAAATATAAGAAAAGAAAAAACAACGAATCAAATTAATGGACAAATCTAACTTTCAAATAAATCAAAACACGGCTCTCCGATTAAAATTATAATATTTAGTAAAAAAAACGTGAATAATTTTGTTGTTAGATAAATCGATCCACACGCGTGCATTCATCGAGATCATTTATGTATCATCATTATGTATTGCAGGATGTTCGATGTACGCTGATGAGCAAAATATTTAATAAAATACAAGTTTTTCTTTCTCAATCTGAAATTCTAAATGCATTTTCTTCGAAACTATCGACTTGAAATAAAATTAAATAAAAAAAAAAAAAAATATATATATATATATATTGTAAGGAGCTATCGAAAACAGAATCGATCTGCCCTGGAGTTGTTTTCGAAACAATCAATAAACTTCATAATAATCCTGGTCTCTGACAGTTTCATGAACACATTAGAGAGTTCATAAATAATAAATTAGCCGATCGAATGATCATCCTTCATCAATCGTACGCGCTTAACATATAGACATAATTACGCATATGAATGTTCGCATCAAACATACATTTAAATTAATTTAAATATTCACACAATTATACCGTGGCCTCTAATAACCAATCATAATTATCGTGAACGAATTATCATTTAATATGGGAAATTAGACTTGTACGGTTTGAAAATAAATATAGTGATAATAAAAAGGAGAGAAGAAAAAGAAAAGAACGATAATAGAAAATAAATAAACTAATAGTACAATCTAAAGTTCCGATCGGTGATCGGAAATAGGTGGTATGATTTTAATTTTTCAATCGATTACTAATTGATCGACTTTCTCTATTCGACTCTTCTTTCTTTAATTTATTTATTAATTTATTTATTTACTTTTTTTTTCGATTTATATTTCTCTTCGAAATGTTTTCGACGGCTATATATATATATATATTGAATGTGTGTGTGTGCGTGCGCGCGCGCGCGCGCAGGTACATATGGGAACGTAGATTGTCGCCGTTACACGTGGATCTCGGCAATGCTCAAAGGTACAACGAAGAAGACGAAGTAGTGTAGTAGTGTAGTAGTAGTAGTAGTAGTAGTAGTAGTAGTAGTAGTAGTAGTAGTAGAGTAGTAGTCGTGAGACAAGAAAGGTGCACTTTTCTTTTATTTCTGTCTGGCGAGAGAGCCGAAGGAAAATGGGTCGAGGCGCTCGAGACGCGACGCGCTTCTCTCTCTCTCTCTCTCTCTCTCTCTCTCTCTCTCTCTCTCTCTCTCTCTCTCTCTCTCTCTCTCCTCCTACTCTCTTCTCTCCCTAGTTCGCTTCGAGAAACGACCGCTGCGGCCGTTTCGTTTCGCTCCCTCGGAAATCGGAGCTCCCGTCAAAGGTCTCTCTCTCTCTCTTTCTTTCTTGCACTCTCTCTCTCTTTCTCTCTTTTTACACGTATGTAACGCGTAGGTAGAAAAGGGAGACGCCAAAAGATGGTAAAAAATAATGAAAGAAAGAAAGAAAAATCAAAGAAAGAAAGGAAATAAAGCGAAAGTGTTTTTTTTTCGATAAAAAAAATAATAAAAAGAATATTAAAATTGAAAAACAAAATATTTCAAAAAAAAAAAAAATGACAGAATGAAATTTTTCGAGTAAAAGGAAGGAAGGAAGGAAGGAAGGAAACAAAGAAAGGAAATAAAAAAAGATTTTGTAATAAGAAAAAAAATTAAAGGAATATTTAAATTACAAAAAAACAAAATATTCCAGAATAGAATTGACAAAATGAAATTTGTCCAGTGAAAAAAAAAAAAGAGAGAGAGAAAATAATTACGTAATAAAATAATACAAATTCAAATAGCGATACCTCTGTGTGTGTAACGCGATACTTCTTCTCAACAATGCTAGGTTTCCATATGAAGTTGTCTCCAAATTTTTATATTTGTATCTTTTCGTCATTTTACATATATATGTGTGTATGTATATTATTTATTAAGTACATGTGATTTTTTTCCTCTAAAGAAAAAAAAGTACTACTCGAATTTTAGACAAAAATATATTCCTGTTTGTCATGTCAATGTTGTTTACATAATTTGAAAAAAAGAGAACGAAAGAAAAAAACGAAACGATATATAGGGAAAAAAAAAATGAAAAAAAGAAAAAGAAATTGGAAGTCAATCCCGTTCTTTTGTTTTTTTTTATTAGATCTAAATATTCGCAGAACGGGATTTATACATAGAGACATTTCTGCGAGGATTACCCCATAGATAATATAATAATAATATATATATATATATATATATATATATATATATATATATATATTTTTTATTTCTAACCACGTTCAACCTCAAATTTAACCTTAACTTTAAATAGTAACCGCATAAATATTCAACGATGAAGAATTGTATTGTCTTTACAATGAATAATGTATTATGAGTTTAACATAACGTAACATTATCTCTATTTTATTCTATGATTTTATCTCCCGTTTACCATTGCATGGCAAAATATTTTTTGACGATAAAATATTTATAATATGTTAAAGAAATTCAATCCTGTCGATTTTTATATCATATTAAGAGAAATCGCTTAGGTTGCGTCCTCGAGAATGCAACGTATATATGTGTGTGGCGTTAAAAATGCGAGAACGTAATTTCGAATTTCAGTTGGATTATACAGAGTTTAGGTTGAATAATCGAAGAAAGAAAGAAAGGGACGGACTGTAGATGCAGGTGCAGGTTGAAAGTAAAATAGAAAAAACAATAATAATAATAATAATAATAATAATAATAATAATAATAATAATAATAATAATAATAAAGATTAGATCTGATAAAAGTATGTCTAGAAATAATATCATAATAGCGATAAATATAACGAAAGTAATTGGAAGCAGTAGAATAAGCATATTACCAACCAACTAAAGCAAAACATGTTGAATCGTAAAAGACACAAAATGGTAGATATTAAATTAAAAAGATTTATTTTTAACATATACAAATGAGAGAGAGAGAGAGAGAGAGAGAGAGAGAGAGAGAGAGAGAGAGAGAGAGAGAGAGAGAGAGAGAGATTGAAGAAAAGAATAAATAGAAAAAAAATGATACAATAGAAAAAGATGAATTAAAAATAAATGCAAAACGCAAGTATTAGTAATGAAAATATATGCACATACAAATATAAATAAGAAATCAATTGTATCGTTTTCCGTTAACCCTTTATAATAAATATTATATACAAACATTATGTAATTAATATGTAAACATTAATATATAAACATTAATATAATTATAATTATTAATATAATTATAGTATAGGAATTAATAACTTGTGCTTAGCTATATAGCTTTTAACTTTAGTTATATTAATCAGTGATAATTATTATGACGAAAAAATAGAATAAGATATTTAAAAATATAAACGCACGCACGGTTTGTGTATAACTCGAAAATTGCACGATGTTATAAATAAAGGGTTAAATACGAAAACAATACGTTCTTTTATCCTTCGAACTGTTTCAATCCTTCCCTCGTATTATAACGTACACAACCATGAACATATATATATATATATGTTTTACATCTATGAATGATTAATGTAATTAATGATAATCGTGATAAATATATATAAATAGGTGTATCAGGTACGTGAGATTACGTATGATATCCCATGGAATATGGAACAAGCCATTGATCGGTGGAAGACTATTCGAGATCTTGCTTCTCATGCAATATCTTCCTCTTGAAACAAAGTGCTTTAACTTTATGAGTTAGTTACGCAACATACACAGTTCGAGATGATATATGAACGAGACATACGATGAAAGGAGAGAACATTTTTACAAAATATATAAAAAAAAATAAATAAATAAATAAAAATAAGAAAAAATGAAGGAAAGGAAAAGAGAAAAGAGAGACAGAAAAAAAAGCAGAGGAAAGGAACTCATTTGGTGGTAATCAAGCTAAATCGATGTTTCCTTCCTCCAGCACAGATAACATATTGGAGGAAGTATTATTAAATAGGATCGCGACTACAGGGTAAATTCAATACATTGTCCCTGTAAATATATCGATAGGGTCATTTCTTTCGTGTCGGATCAAAAAAGAAAACGAAAAAATAAAAGACAGAAGGGAAAAACTTCAAATATGAACGAGAACGACGACATGATAACACACTGTGTATCTGGTCTCTTATTGTTAATCATTTCATAATAAAAAAAAAAAAAATCAATCGACGCAAATGATTTCTAAGGGCAGGCGGCCCTCACACTGCAGGGTCCAATAAGCGATTCGAATAAAAGTATCGTCGAGCGTGACAGAGTCGTGGAGAAAAGTTCGAAAACACATTTAACACATTGGTGCCGGTTAACGCAAAAAAGAAAAAATAAAAAAGAAGAAAAAAAAAACATTTCGTCGCCCATCCTTATTCAATGATTAGATTTCATTTAGGAAGAACGACAACTTATGAAAAATAGATATATATATATATATATATATATTATCCGTCACGTTTGATAAATTATGTAAGAAAATGAATAATTTCACAATGCATCTCATCTGTTTGACAATTTAAAAAATTTCTCTCAACTTTGTATTATATATATATATATAAAATTCAAACGATTCTAATGACATTTTTCAACGACGATACAGGTTCGGCACGAACGTGTTAAATTAGGATCGAGTAAGAGATGGGGGGAACCGACCAGTTAAGATCTTAAAAGACTCGCAAAAAAAAAAGAAAAAAAAAGAAAATTCCTAATCGAGAAACGAATTCGTTCGCTTACCTTGGAAAGTTTCTCGCCCTCGTGATGCGGTAGCAACGTCCTAAGAGACTGGAAACCGGCGTTAATACTCTGCATACGACGTCGCTCGTTGCTGTTGGCGATTTCTCGCCGCATCCGCTTTTCCTGCTCCATGTGGCTACGCGGTGTGACACGTCCAACGTTATTACCACCGCTACCACCACCACCACCACCACCACCGGTATTACCCGAAGCAACGTTTTGCCCACCTACACGTCGAGCCGTTACTGCGTTACTCTTCGATTGTTGTTGTTGTTGCTGCTGCTGCTGTTGTTGCTGTTGTTGTTGTTGTTGTTGTTGTTGAGTATCCGCGGCCTCAACGGCCGCCACGCTCGTCACCGAGCTCTCCTCCACTTTCTCGATACTACTGTAACAAAGTACATAGAGAATGAAGAATGTGCGCTTACGTAAAAAGTGCTGAAAATGTATCAGTAGTAGTAAATCGATGACAATGTAAAATCAAAGTTTTTCAACTTTCGACATCGCAAAAGAAAAAAAAAGAAATAAATTTGACAAAAAAAAAAAAAAAGAATATAGAGAGATGAAAGATCAGGCTGATCGGTTCATTCCTTCGTTCATTTCACGTCGGAGATCGTGCGGACATACGTGAGAATACATATAAAAA